>LPNX010840213.1:0-12267 GCA_001517045.1 Pseudotsuga menziesii
GATATAAAGTGGTCCAAAGGGGGTAATGAGTCTGCAGCGGGACAAGGGAAGGCCATACAATGTGTGATTCACCTAGTGTGGTGAAATCCGCTATAACATGGAGCTGATTCAAACCGTGGAAAACCTTGATAATCCTCTCACGAGAGCAGTAGACTTCTGGCTTGCGAGTGTGCTAGGAGGCTTCGTCACAGAGTTTGCAGTTGACTAGATGAAAAGCTTCAGCGAGGATGAGTGCTACTTCTTCAAAGGATATCGTGGTAAGTACCTAAGATATTTAAACTTGTCCATTAAGATGCTATTACATGAAAAAGGAACAATGGATCTAGTTTCAGATGAATAAGTACAAATAGTAATGTCACAAGAGTTTGAAAGTGATTTTGATGACATTGGAAGAACACGAAGTGGAAAGAAGTATAAAGTAGATTTCAATTCTCCAATATTTGAAGACAGTTCAGATAGTACTAGACAACAGAGTCATAGTACCATATAAGAAACAAAGTGGGGTATCCCTTACCACCCTTACACCCCCCATAAACAGAATGGGACTCAGAAAAATCCCGTAGGAACTCCATCCAGTAGGTCATAGGCAGTACCTACCACCGCTACATCAACCCCACCTACACCGCCGAGTGGTAGTAACACAGTGAATCAACATCCACCACGTAGAAATAGAATGGGGGATGATATGAAGCTACCTA
Organism: Pseudotsuga menziesii; assembly: GCA_001517045.1. Classification (NCBI taxonomy): domain Eukaryota; kingdom Viridiplantae; phylum Streptophyta; class Pinopsida; order Pinales; family Pinaceae; genus Pseudotsuga; species Pseudotsuga menziesii. The sequence continues at coordinate 699 of LPNX010840213.1, forward strand.
TATTTAAGGGAACATGGGCAGAAGACCCAGAGCAGCATTGGTTTCTATGTGAAGCCATGTGGACCATTAAAACAATCAATGACGATAACCTTAAACTTGTACAGTTGGTCACCACACTAAGAGATCGAGCATTAACATCGTACATAAAGTATACCACGGTACCCAGGACACTTGCCTAGGTCAAGACTGCCATGATTAAAGAGTTTAAGAAACCTAAGTCTATGTCACAATGTATTATAGAACTCAAAGACATCAAGCAACTACCTACAGAGTCGGTGTCGGACTTTGATCAGAAATTCAAAGCCCTTATCGACCAAGTCAGTTTTGAGTTCGCGCCGGAGCAACATAAGGAATGGTTTATTGCAGCACTGCTCCCTCACATTAGACTGTCGTTAATGTAGCAGAAACTCCAGATGCAGGATGACACGTTGGAGATGGCGATGAAACTAGAGGCTTCACCTCTAGTTGAGATCAGTACAGGCATGGCAACCTTACAAAACTAGTTGGCTAATCTCACATTACAGTTGCATGAACTTAAGAAAGGGAAAGATGTTGCGCAAGACATATGGTGCGTAAAATGTAAAGCACAAGGCCATAGTAAATACAATTGTCTGGTATTTGTAGAATATATAGCAACAGGGGCTCCTAACCCCTTACCATAGACCCATGGACCGTGGTTTCAAATATGCAAAACACGAGGACATCTACCTCACCAGTGCCCTCTACTTCAGAAGTACATGCAGATACCCAAGAACTTATACTACGTCTTCTGCAAGTCTGTAGGCCATGATGAACACGATTGCAGAGCCTATGATCTCATGGTTAGAGCAAAGCAAGACTTCTACAGAGTCTAGTCAGAGACACAGGGTCCAGCAGCAAGACCACAGCCTGATCCATCTTATGGTGGCTGTGGAGGAGGATTCAGAGGACGAGGCCATGGAGGAGGCTTTGCACGAGGAGAAGGTTTTGGCCATGGTCGTGGACCAGTTACTTGTTACAACTACGGAGTTGTAGGACACTATGCTAGGGACTGTCATAGCCCCACTACCACTTGTAACTACTGCAAATATTATGATCATACTATAGAGGAGTGCCCTACCTTGATAGCTAAGATCAGAGAACCTAAGCCAGCAGTACACCAGAACATCCAGCTTATTGCTGCTGAGTAGAAAGAGCCAGAACCAAGAGTCAATATTGTGACTCGTAGCGGTGTTTCTACCAGTGGGACATCGCAGGAGACAGAAAAGAACACAGGACAGGAGTGGGTGCGCAGAGCTCCTAGTAAAGCAACACCACTCGACCTGCAGAAGAACAAACAGACATTTCAGGAAGCTAAGTCTTTCTTTGATGAACCTATGCAATCATAATCGCAGGTACCACCGTCTAGGGGCGTACCGCAGCAAGCACCTTGTGGCGATAGCCTTGTATAGACATCGCAGGATACCACATCAGAAAGATGCGATGAGGATGAGATGACAGGAAGTGTACATTCCTTCCTATGGAGTTGTTTAAAAATTGTAAGAAATGAGCAAGCTATCACAGAACTTCAGCGCATCATAGACTAGTATCAGCCATCTTCTTCCGTGAGCAGTACACCATGTGCTATTCATAATATTGCAGGACATACAAGAACAGGAAGAGATGTGTGACTCACAGCGCAGGTTGGAGAGTTTGAAATGGATGAAGTGATCCTAGATCTAGGATCGGACGTGAATGTTCTGAATACGCAGACATGGGAACAGATGGGTAGCCCTAAGTTAATCAGATCGCCTATCCATCTGAGATTAGCTAATTAGCAGCGAGTATCACCTATGGGTTGGTTACCGCAGGTACCAGTTGACATTGATGGATTTCGCAGCTTCGTGGACTTTGAAGTCATAGAAATCATTGGCGATAGTAGACCGTATCCAGCACTACTAGGTATTGATTGGGCGATCGGTAACATGGCTGTTATCGACCTAAAGAGAAGACAAATGACCTTTGAGGATGCGCAGATCCGGGTCATCACGCCGTTGGACCCCTTTCAGGGTCCTAGATATATCGAACCTATCCGAGCAGAGGAGGAGGCACGTAACATGGAAAGTCTCTATCAGATGACCACAAACCAAAGCGACTACGTCAATCTGACTGAAGAAGGGAACATTAGTTGGCGATGCGACAACTCATGCGCATCAGATTCAGATGTTGGTCTAGAGAACTGGCAGAACAGACTTCACGAAGTATCAGCGCGCAGATGCACGTACTTGACTAAGTCACTGCGATGGATTGGTGCAGAGATCAATGAGATTCCATCATTTCATGGTCTAACAGATATCCAGGAATTCCTTGAGCAGTTTGAACAACAAATTCCTCATGAGCATAAGATCACAGCTATGGACCTTGCAGTACGAGCCACACCTGCAAGATGGTGGTATACACATAAAGAAAACATCGTATCATGGGATGATATTAAAATATTGATGGCGATCAGATTTTCTGTCGGCAGGGAGTATGTCCAGCAGAAATACACAAGAGAGAGTGACCCCAGAGCACATATTCAGACATGCGAACAGAGCTGGTCGGATATTCCCGAGAATGAATGGGTTCACCGATTCATTCATACTTTGGATACAGTTCCAAGGAACTGGTATACAGAAACTGAACTGCGCAAAGGAACAACTACATGGCCACTAATGATAGATAGCTTCCTACTGACCTTCGCTTTTGAATCCGAGTATCCAAGTGTCGGTCAGGCCCTACAAGTAATAAAGAGTAAGATATTTGAGGATTGTACCATATCAAAGTAAGCTCAACCTGAGTGGGATATCCAACTAAAAGAGGCGTTAGAGTGTTATAATTTTGCATCTGAACCAGGGGAGGAGGATGAAGATCCTCGCAACACCAACATTCTGGAGTCAGAAGGGACTCGTGATGTTGGGGGACCACAGTTAGAAATTCCAGCAATTACAGAGCCCATCAAGATAAAAAAAATAAATATTGGCACAGACACAGAACCTAAGTTTGCCTCTATTGGAGACTATTGGAACGATGAAGCAGTCAGATAGATTGCAAACTTGTTACATGACTATCAGGACCTATTTCCCACCAAGTTCACAGAGATGAAGGGAATAGTTGGAGACCTGGGAGTCATGAGGATACCATTGAAGGAGGATGCTAGACCAGTCAAGCAGCGTCCATATAGATTAAATCCGTGCTACAAAGAAAAATTCAAGGATGAGATCGATAAGATGCTAGCAGTAGGAATCATTGAGCCAGTAGAAGAAAGCGAATGGGTTAGCCCCATGGTCGTACAAGAGAAGAAAACCAAAGGAGACATCCGGATTTGTGTCGATCTGCACAAGCTCAATGATGCATCACTTTACGATCCATTTCCGACACCATTCACTAATGAGGTATTAGACAACGTGGGAGGACAGGAGGTCTACTCCTTCACTGATGGCTTCTCAGGCTACCATCAGATCAGAATACATCCAAAAGATCAATCCAAGACCACCTTTGCAAAAAAATGGGGCTCCTTCCAGTATGCGGTAATGCCCTTTGGTCTTAAGAATGCACCAACTATATTTTCTAGAGTAGAAGTTGTTGTATTTAAAGAATACATCCATAAATTCCTAGAAGTCTATTTTGATGATTGGACTGTATTTGGACTAATTGACAAGCATATAGGAGATTTAAGACTGATGTTAGAGAAATGTAGGCAGTACCAGATTTCTCTAAACTTGAAGAAATGTATATTTTGTGCACCATTTGGTATTTTGTTGGGTCACATTGTTTGCAGACAAGGCTTGATGGTAGATCCTGCAAAGATTGCCATCATTGTAAATCTTCCAGCACCAAACTCAGTCAAGAAACTAAGGACAGTACTTGGTCATACCGGGTATTACAGAAAGTTCATCAAGGGCTACGCAAAGATTACAGCACCAATGGAGAAATTGTTAAAAAAAGATGTAAAATTCCTATGGAATGAGGAATGTCAGCAGAGCCTAGACACACTTAAAGAGAAGATGGTTACAGCGCCCATCCTAGTATTTCCAGATTGGACTAAGCCATTTCATGTACATGTGGATGCATATGGCATCGCACTAGGGGTTGTTTTAACGCAACCAGGAGAAGGGGATATTGATCATCCTATCGTATATTCCAATAGAAAGCTGTCGACGACAGAAAAGAACTACACCACAACAGAAAGAGAAGGCCTAGATATGGTGTATGCGCTACAGAAGTTCAGGAACTACCTATTGGGTGCCTCGTTCAAGATGTTTACTGACCATTCTGCATTGAAATATCTGGTCACTAAGCCAGTGTTAGGGGGGAGAATCTGCAGATGGTTACTACTCTTTCAGGAGTATGATTTTGAAATCATTGTTAAACCAGGAAGATTGAACGCTGGACCTGATCATCTGTCATGGATAGACTTAGGAGAAGAGCTAAGTAACCTAGAGGACAATTTGCCAGATGTGCAGTTGTTTTCTATCCAGATCGCAGATGACTACTATGTTGATATTATTCACTTTCTCACCACAGGATCATCACCTGATGAGTTCAGTAAGCAGCAAAAGAAGCAGTTGGTTGTTAAAGCAACAGACTTCACCCTGATCGTAGGACACCTATACAAGTTAGGACCGGATGAAGTTTTGCACAGATGTGTGATGCCGCATGAAAAAGATGCTATTATCAGAGAGGCACATTCAGGAACCGTAGGAGGTCATTTCGCAGGAAAGCCGACTGTGCAGAAAATCCTAGCCGCAGGATTATGGTGGCCTACGTTGCATAAGGATACCAAGGACTTTTGTAGATGCCGTGATATCTGCCAGAGGGTAGGAAAACCCTCGCAACGTGATGAAATGCCGCTGCAACCGCAAGTTACGCTGTGTGCATTTGACAAGTGGGCTATAGACTTTGTGGGTCCTATCAACCCACTAGGAAAGTGCACTGGTGCGAGATATATTATCACCGGAACAGAGTACCTCACCAGATGGGTAGAGGCCAAAGCAATAAGAAATTGTGATGTTGCTACAACTGCACAATTCCTTTTTGAGAACATCATAAGTAGATTTGGATGCCTAGTAATTTTGATGAGTGATCAAGGCACACATTTCTTGAACCGCACCATTGAGGCATTGATAGAAGAATTCCAGATTCAGCACCATAAGAGAACTCCCTACCACCGACAGGCTAACGGTATGGTGGAGGCCTTTAAAAATATTTTAGAAAACGCTCTTACTAAGATTTGCAATAGCCAAAGGAATGATTGGGACCTCCGAGTTAATGCTGTATTATGGGTGTATAGGACCACATGCAAGAAACTTACAAGACACACACCTTTCAGTTTGGTGTATGGACAGGAGGCTGTTATGCCTATGGAGTATACTCTTCCTAGCTTATGAATCGCTCAGATCACCAGGATGACTGATACAGACACAGTGGAGGAAAGGATAGCACAGCTACTTTCCTTAGAGGAAGACAGACTCATTGCCGGATTCCATCAGAAAGTGCAGAAGGAACAAGAAAAAGCTTGGCATGATAGACACATTAAGAGTAAGACTTTCCAGATCGGAGACCTAGTACTCCTCTATGACAACAAATTCATTAAGTTTCCAGGGAAGTTCAAGATGCATTGGCTAGGGCCATATCAGATATAGCAAGTTACAGAGGGAGGTTTCATTCAGCTCAGCCAGTTGAATGGGGAGCTTCTTCCCACATTGATAAATGGAAGTAGGCTTAAGCTCTATAGTGATAGCCACCCCACCTCTCAGCCCTAGCTTAGCCAGTTTACGGTGGTGCAGATGTCTAGTGTAGTTGAAACGAGGCATTGCACCAGGAACTAATCTACACCGACAGGTATCATAAGTATGAGGAATCACATAAGGTCGGTTCATTTTGTGCAAGTCATGAGTGGCTTGGAAAAAAAAAACGCTTGATTGTTTGCGTAGGTGATGCGGTGTTTCAGCGCAGTAGTGCGATGTTTCCCCGTGCCACGTATCCAGTTTTGCATCCGACAGAGGGCCCATCATGTCGCCCTCTTACAGGTCGTTAATGAGAAAATGACCAGTATCCCTTACCGTAGATTTGGCTGCAGCATAATTAAGTTTCCATATTTGGCAAATCTTCGACGAGACCGGCGCCTGTACACAGACGCTTCAAGGGAAATGTGATCGGATTTCACCATTTATTGAGGATCGGATGACGGGTGTGGTCTCGTCCATGCAATTATGATGACCGAAGGGTCCAGTCAAGATGACCGTTGCATCCGGGATTGCTACCTTCGGCATAAAAGCAGAAAATGATCATTCAAGAGGGTTACACTTGCAAAAACCCGAGAGCTATAGAGTAAGCTGTTCAGATTTTCCTGTGCAGAGTTCACCCAGTTACAGAGTGCTGTGATTCCCAGAGTTCGAAGCCATTGCACGCCCAATACATTCCACCAAGTGGAGGAACCTTTAGAAGACATGCTGAGACATTTCGACCCTGGTGGCCGTATGTCCGCTATGACGACGCTGCCCAGGGTTGTGAAATTAGGATTATCACAGGTAAGACAATTTCCAAGGCTGAGGAATCAGGCGCAGGATGTAGAAGATGTCATCAAAGCCTCTGCTAATGAGAAGAAGAAAGATGAGCTGATCACTGAAGATAAGAAAGCAGAGCAGAAGAATGAAGAGAAGAAATCTCCCGCGAGGAAGAAAGTAAAAATGAGGAAAATACAACAACGGGAGAAGGAAGCCTACCTATCTGATCAGCTAAGAGAAGAACAAGAGATTGCTGAGGCAAAGAAGCGAAATTCTGGTGATCAGAGGGAGCATGAACACCTGGAGCGACTTGCTAAGAAGGAAAGCGGAAGAGGACAGTAAACCCAGCAAATGGTAGAATTCCAGCATGTAGACAAAGGCTTGCTCTCGGAATGGAATTCATGGTTTGTATCTCTTTCATATAGGGGGCTCCAGGCCGAGCGGTATGTTTTGAGAAGCCTGGAAGATACAGATTTATATCTTCCTTATAGCACGAGCTCTAACCCAGATACAAAAGAGTTCTCGTGATACCAGGGATTTGAATCCTTATGATGGGCACAGTGACAGCAGGTCTTGCAGTGGCAAGACTACGAGCATAACAATAAGGAAAGGTAAGAGAGACCTATGAACTAAGTTAACAGAAGACACCAGTATTAGTCAAGCTTTGCTTGACTCGGCACGAGAGTGTGTTGAAGTGATGCAGAAGGAAGTCGCAGGACTTCGCGACAGGTTGCAACGGACTTTGCAGGAATCCAAGGAGAAGCTACAGCAGGAGAATCCCACTGGTAGTGGCTCGAGGATGAGCCACAAGTAAGTGTTAGGGGACTATTGGAGCAGGGTCCCGTAGCTATAGAAGAAGCTACCAGTTTAGCGGACAGACAGTTTTGGCGGATAGACAAGATAGAGCTACGACGCCGTAGCAAGTTTCCAGCTGCAGAGCAGAGCCAGAAACCATGACTTTTAAGACAGAGAAGTCAAGGAAGATGATGGTACTTGGGCAGCTGAGATGAGAGAGCTCACCCACTGCATTGAAGGCAGCGACGAAAGACAGGAGGGCTCACCTACCCTCATAAAGGAAAAGGAGCAATGAGGCTAAGGCATTGAAGACAAAGGACAGCCAAGGAAGCAACGCCGGTACCCATGGTCAGCGTTGGGAAGCATGGAAGACCACAGAGAGCTGTGGTGTGACGGATAGAGGCTACCTCAAAGTACAGATACACCGACTGTCACTAGTTAGGGCTTGGGTTACTGTTGGGATAGGCCCACAGTGTTGTAATGGCGAGACCTTCGGGCCACCTATAAGGGGATGTATTTTGTATTGTAAAGGGTTGGTGGGTTGGCATTTTGAGCAGTTTAAGCCATCTAGCTAGCTAGTTAGTCATTGAGTCTGTTAGCTCACAGCTACCTTGTATTGTAATAGAGTGAGCTATAGTTTTGTTATTAGCTGTAGTATCTTACTGTAACCAGTAGCTGGCTCATAGATCATGCATGTAACGATCCGTAGGGATCGACAGAGAGGGAAGAGTATATTGTAAGAGAGGCAATATAGAGATAGAAAAGAGATCTAAGAGAGAATATCTCATGCTACATATGCGGTGCAGCAGAACTATGTTTATCTTCCCCTGAGCTATAATAGAAACACAGTTCTGTGGACGTAACTTCCATCCTGGAGGTGAACCACATTAAAATCGAGTGTTATGTGATTGAGTTATATGCTGTGTTTACTTGTTGCATCTAACAGTTAGTATATGAGACTTTGCTTACAGTTTAATGTATGAATGCGTTATTCAGTTCACAGTAATATAGAAGGATAGATATAAGTTGAAGTCTTTGGCATGTTGTATGTGGGTTCATTTATGCTTTGCTTGAAACAGTCACTAGTTGCAGTGTTACATATCCTGTCATGTTGAGTCCTGCAAGTCGACACGAACAACGCTAAGTGCACTGAGCCGCGGAAGTAGGATATCGCAGGGAGGCGATACCGCATCGGCAGAGGAGCTGTGGTGCGTGATATCGTAGGTTAAGGGCTTAGTGTTGGGAAGAATTTACGTGTTTCTTGGTGCATGGAGATGCGATAAGACTGGAGTCATCATGAGTCAGTGGAAGTTGTGCGATGTGGAAAGGGAACCGCATGACGGGAAGAGAGATCTCACAGCTAGAAGAGCTGCGAGGCGAGGAGGTCGCGTGATGTGAGCGGGGAATTCGTGCCACGCATAGAGAGGAAGACCTCGTGGCTAGCAGGGCTATGAGTCACAAGTAGGATGCCACAGAACCTGGTCCAAGATGCTTGAGTCCTTGGACAACCCATTAGAATCACTTCGGGTGAGACTTCAGACCACTTCACGGTCTGTCACCGAAAGGGCCAGTGAGCTAGGGGTGTTGTTGGTTAACCACAGTAAACCTGGGTCTGCCCATGATAGCCAACAAATGGTTTTGTTGCCAGTTTTGAAAAAACTAAGCACTGATGTTTTGGTGGCGCCCTACTAGAGACGAACTCAACGAGTGAATTGGTCTAACCTGAAAGAGTTTGCCGAATGAGAGAACAGGAGTCCTAAAATAAACACAGAGGCCTGGTTACAGAAACGTGTCCTTACAGACATCCATGCGATATTTTTTACGACCTTTGGAAACGAGCTTTACAACTGGTTATCAAAGTTGACTGATACAGGAATATTCAAAAAGAAAAGAGACATTGTCTGGACACCGGAGCTGATTCAGACCGTGGAAAACCTTGATAATCCTCTCATGAGAGCAGTAGACTTCTGGCTTGCGAGTGTCCTAGGAGGCTTCGTCACAGAGTTTGCAGTTGACTAGACGAAAAGCTTCAGCGAGGCTGAGCGCTACTTCTTCAAAGGATATCATGGTAAGTACCTAAGATCTTTAAACTTGTCCATTAAGAAGCTATTACATGAAAAAGGAACAATGGATCTAGTTTCAGATGAATAAGTACAAATAGTAATGTCACAAGAGTTTGAAAGTGATTTTGATGACATTGGAAGAACACGAAGTGGAAAGAAGTATAAAGTAGATTTCAATTCTCCAATATTTGAAGACAGTTCAGATAGTACTAGATAGCAGAGTCATAGTACCACAGAAGAAATAGAGGGGGGTATCCCTTACCACCCTTACACCCCCTAGAAATAGACCGGGACTCAGAACAATCCCGTAGGAACTCCATCCAGTAGCTCACAGGAAATACCTACCACCACTACATCAACCCCACCTACACCGCCGAGTGGTAGTAACACAGTGAATCAACATCCACCACGTAGAAATAGAATGGGGGATGATATGAAGCTACCTATATTTAAGGGAACAGGGGCAGAAGACCCAGAGCAGCATTGGTTTCTATGTGAATCCATGTGGACCATTAAAACAATCAATGACGATAACCTTAAACTTGTACAGTTGGTCACCACACTAAGAGATCGAGCATTAACATGGTACATAAAGTATACCACGGTACCCAGGACACTTGCCCAGGTCAAGACTGCCATGATTAAAGAGTTTAAGAAACCTAAGTCTGAGTCATAGTGTATTACAGAACTCAAAGACATCAAGCAACTACCTACAGAGTCGGTGTGGGACTTTGATCAGAAATTCAAATCCCTTATCGACCAAGTCAGTTTTGAGTTCGCGCCGGAGCAGCATAAGGAATGGTTTATCACAGCATTGCTCTGTCACATTAGACTGTCGTTAATGCAATAGAAACTCCAGACATAGGATGACGCGTTGGAGATGGCGATGAAACTAGAGGCTTCACCTCTAGTTGAGAGCAGTACAGGCATGGCAACCTTACAAAACCAGTTGCCTAATCTCACATTACAGTTGCATGAACTTAAGAAAGGGAAAGAGGTTGTGCAAGACATATGGTGCATAAAATGTAAAGCACAAGGCCATAGTAAAGACAATTGTCCAGTCTTTGTAGAATATATAGCAACAGGGGCTCCTAACCCCTTACCACAGACCCACGGACCGTGGTGTGAAATATGCAAAACGTGAGGACATCTACCTCACCAGTGCCCTCTACTTCATAATTACACGCAGACACCTAAGAACTTATACTGTGTCTTCTGCAAGTCTATAGGCCATGATGAACACGATTGCAGAGCCTATGATCTCATGGTTGGAGCAAAGAAAGACTTGTACAGAGTCCAGTCAGAGACACAGGGTCCAGCTGTAGGACCACAGCCTGATCCAGCTTATGGTGGCCGTGGAGGAGGATTCAGAGTACAAGGCCATGGAGGAGGCTTTGGATGAGGAGAAGGTTTTGGCTGTGGTCGTGGACCAGTTACTTGTTAAAACTGAAGAGTTGTAGGACACTATGCTAGGGACTGTCAGAGCCCCACTACCACTTGTAAATACTGCAAATCTTATGATCATACTATAGAGGAGTGCCCTACCTTGATAGCTAAGATCAAAGAACCTAAGCTAGCAGTACACCAGAACATCCAGCTTATTGCTGCTGAGTAGAAAGAGCCAGAACCAAGGGTCAATATTGTGACTCATAGCGGTGTTTCTACTAGTGGGACATCGCAGGAGATAGAAAAGAACACAGGGCAGGAGTGGGTGCGCAGATTTCCTAGTAAAGAAACACCACTCGACCTATAGAAGAACAAACATACTTTTCAGGAAGCTAAGTCTTTCTTTGATGAACCTAAGTAATCAGAATCACAGGTACTGCCGTCTAGGTGCATACCGCAGCAAGCACCTTGTGGCGATAGCCTTGTACAGACATCGCAGGATACCACATCAGAAAGATGCGATGAGGACGAGATGATAGGAAGTGTACATTCCTTCCTGCGGAGTTGTTTAAAACTTGTAAGAAAGGAGCAAGCTATCACAGAACTTCAGCGCATCATAGACCAGTATCAGCCATCTTCTTCCCTGAGCAGTACACCGTGTGCTATTCATAATATTACAGGACATACAAGAACATGAAGAGAGATGTGACTCACAGCACAGGTTGGAGAGTTTGAAATGGATGAAGTGATCCTAGATCTAGGATCGGACGTGAATGTTCTGACTAAGCAGACATGGGAACAGATGGGTAGCCCTAAGTT
>LPNX010840213.1:14772-49950 GCA_001517045.1 Pseudotsuga menziesii
AACTGAGTTCTTATCTGGCTCAACAGCCTAATATATATGATTATAGAATGGTTACAAAATAACTACCTGTCGGTTCAATGAACTGACACGACCTTAGGTGGTCGACCTAAACTCTAGTTTAGTCGGCTGACCGACTTAGTCGGCTGATCGACTAAGTCAGCCCATCGACTTAGTCGGTTGATCTACTAAGTTATCCCATCAACTTAGTCAGTTGATCGACTGAGTTAGCTATCCTTCAAGTCGAATTATTGACTTGCTCCTTCTATAGCTTTGAATTCCTTGAATTTCTCAAACACTTCACTCTTTGCTTTCAAGAAGTATATCCAAGTCTTTCTTGAAAAATCATCAATAAATGTGATATAATAATCAAATCCACTTAAGGATGTAGAATACATTGGACCAGTTACATCTGAGTGAATCAATTCCAACGTACCTTTTGTTTTAGTTTCAATCTTCAGGAATGGATTCTTGATGTTCTTTCCCTTCGCACATCCTTTGCAAATGCCTTCATGCTTGATCTTCATATCTGGTAATCCCATCACTACTTTATTCACATGATTTAGATCTTTGTAATTAATGTGGGAAAGCCTTTTGTGCCATAGTTCACTAGGGTTAGTGGACTCATGAACAAAGGCTATTTCTGAGTGCCTCTTGAGTTTATATAAGCCTCCTTATTCTTCACCAATGATGATTTCATCTTCAATATTCTTTCCTTTGGGCCACATGAGTACTTGGCCATCTATGAAAGCAACTATGAATCCTTTCTTATCTAAAGATGAGATAGAAAGTAATTTCTTCTTTATACCAGGTACATACAATACATCTTTCATCTTTAGAGGATTACCTGAATCAAGTTTGTATCTTGCTTCTCCCACTCCTTTGATTGGATATTGATAGTCATCTCCTAGAGATACTTTCTAAGGAGAGCTCTTTTCTTCAAGTTTGGACAGAGTTTTATTTTGTCCCATCATGTGCTTTGAAGCACCACTATCAATAAGCCAAGTATCTTCTCCAGGTGTTACAGACCTAGAGAGTGTAGAGAATAGTACATGCTCTTCTTCATCTTCTTCTCTTGCTTGCTTTCTTGGAGTTCCTTCTTCTTATTCTTTATCTTCATCTTCCACTAGATGAGCATGATATCTTTTGTTGTTGTTGATCCTCTTCTTATATTCTTGTCTCTTCATAGGACAATTTTGGGCAATGTGTCCTATCTTATCACAATTAAAACATTGACAACCAGAGCAGTCTCTATTAGGAGGATTCTCTCTTACCTTTTGGATTCTTCTGGGAGTTTGAGACTCCTTGAAATTTATTCTTTTGAAATTAGATTGACCTCTTCTTCTTTTGGTGTGAGTGGCTAGGGCTTGATCATCTCCTTTTAATAATGCTTCCCTATTTATCACTCTAGTTTCTTCTTGAATGTAGTCTTCCCATAGTACATCAAACTTCATGCTTTCTTTTCTGGCACACATCATTTGAATGAAGGATTCCCAGGGTCTTGTGAGACCATTGAGAGCAGTCATAACCATTTCATCTTCGTCAAGCTTATCTCCAATAGCTTCTTGTTGTTCTTTGATCTGAGAAACCCTTGACAAGTAATCTTGGATGGATTCTCCATGACTCATCTCGGTGCTCTTCAGTTGAGCTCTTAGATTCATATTTTTGTTAATGTTTCTTCCCTCAAACATTCTGGATAGGGCATCAAACATTTCTTTTGGAGTCTTCTTGGATGACACTTGAGGAATAAAGTGATCCTTGATGGAGTCAGCAATAATCCTTTGTTCCCTAATCATATCCTTTCTGTGCTTCTCCTTGGCTTCAGCTTCTTTAGGTTCTGCAACTTCTTCTTTGACATACTTATCAAGATCATTCTCTTGGAGAATGAGACCAATCCTGTATTTCCATGCTCGAAAATTCTCTATGCCTTCTAACTTTTCCTCAAGCTTAGTACTTGGGGTCATCTTGCCAGAAAATCACAAAAAAATGAAATTTTACGGAATGAGAAACTGACCTTACCAAGAGATGCACTTGAATGAGGAGATATTACTAGTGTGCTTGGATTCTAAAGATCCCAATTCTTTACCTTCCAAATCAAACTTTCAAGATTCAGCTTTTGCAGCTTTCTGGTTCAACAGTTTTCTGGTGCAGCTATCAAACTAGGGTTTGACTTTCCCGGAGACTCACACATCCAAAAAAATTGATTCCAGGCTCAAAAGATGTGCTTTGGAAGGGCACAACTTTCTATGCAAGCAGTTTTTCGAAACTCAAAAATATTCCTGAAACCCTAATTTATTCCGGGGAGAGAGAGAGAGCTATTTCACCTTGTGAAAGCTGTCCTAGTCAGGCTAGCTCTGATACCATGTTAAATTTTCATATTCTAAGCTAATACATCAGTATTTCATTTCATTTTCATAGCAAAAGCATATAAACAGGATCATTGAAAGAAACAGTATCACAAGAACAACACAGATTTATCCTGCGAAAACCCTAAAGGGAAAAACCCAGCAAAAGCTTCCTCAATATAGATGCCCCAAAAGATAAAAGATAAAACCAACAAGGAGATCAAAGCTTGATCCTCCTCCTTCTCCAGATACTCTTCTCTTCTCTACTAATGCACTACACAAGTGAGAGTGTGTGCTCCAAATGAGGAGCGCTACACCTCTATTTATACTCATCCGTTCACTTCAATTAACACATCTGACATGTGGGCTATAGTTAAATCATGTAAGATTGAGTTACACATGTAGGCTCAAGTAACCACACTGGGGTGCTAACGACCCACCTTTACAATTAGAGGGGACTACCTCATGACTCTTATTAGTTCTTCTGATTAGAAGCATCGGGGTACAAAGTAATACAAGTGGTTCTCCCGGTAGGACCATCGAGGACCACAAAATATACACATAGAATATTCTTCGAAGTTACAATATTTCAACACAATGAATAAAAAACAACACTAGGAAAACCAAAGGAATCTGAAAAATATACCACCCATTACTATATAACACTTTCCCTCAATTCTATTGGGTACACGAGATCCACGACAAATCTCTTTGTCCATAGGATTTGTTAAAGAGAAGCCAACTCTGTATTCACATTCCATGATCATAAAAAAATAAGTTGTATATAATGAAGGATCATAAGAATATAGTAGATCCATCCAAACATAAATTATTAGAAGTGGTAAACCATAAGGATGACAACTTCAAGATTGCAGTCCTACAACCTATGGTCACCCAAGCTAAAATATATGGTGATTATGAATAAAATGAATACAACTTCAACTTTGGCCAATTCAGTCCTTTCTAGAGTATATTTCTATAGAAAATACATTGAATTACTATGCTAGTGTGAATAATAAGATCTTGGCTCTTCAAAAGATCGAGAAAGAATTGAAGGTAGAGAAGGTGGCAACCATGGCCAAACAACTGAACATTAAGGAGTTGGAGAGAAAGATTGTTAATTTGGGGGTCAATCCAAATGAATCCACCCCAACATAGTCATTATTTAAGGAAAACAAAAATGAGATTCTGGTTCTTAAAAATAAGCTCCTCCTTCATGATATGTACACACTCCAAAATCGGTAACACTACAGGAAGAGAAAGACAAGCTGCAACAAAATATGTTATACTTCAAATCCGAAATGGAGCACTACAGAAAGTAAGTGGATGACTTGCAACTAAGATATTAAGCATGTATATAGAAAATACATCCTATTTTTCCAAGATACTACTCATCCAGTTGAAGGAGATGAATATACCAAAACACACCTATGAACTAAGCACTTGAAGGTGGATGCCTTGTAAGAGAAATTTATGAGGGAAATCCACAATATTGAAGAGATGGAAGCTGACACCAAGGATAAGGATGACATCATTGATCACTTAGAATATGAAATAGAGGAACTTTAGTATCAAGTTGGGTAACTGAACCAAAATCAGATGGGAAAGGGACCCCTTAGGGGAGAAAAATGGTACTATGGGACAAGGTAAATGAGGAAGTCATCTAGCATTAGGACCATTTTGAACTAATATAGGATGAGTTTGATGTGGATACTAATGCCACATATGATACAAATAGAACAAGGAATAATCTTGAATCCAATGACATTGCAAGTAATGTGGTCAAGTTTCTAAGTAGCAGAACTAAGGTGCAGTTGGAAGAGTTGGGGGAAACCAACATGACATATCTAATTAAAGATGCCAACAAGGTAACCATAAAGAGGGTCTTGGTAAATAAGGATCAAATAAAAAAAATATGATATCAAAAATTTCCTTTTTCAAAAGTGTATTCAAAGATGCCATATCCAAAGGGATGCCCCAGTTTTGGGATGGGAATGGAGACTTATATAAAAAGGAATATTATCAAGACTTATTAAAAGAAAAGATAAATGAAGAAAGGAATTTGAGGAGTTGCATGAAAACTTGAAGGGAGCTATCATTTTCTATTAGTTCTCTGATGAATTTGAAATATGGATGACTTTAAAGCTCACCTTCAAAAGATTTCCACTTGTTATTCCTTGAGATGTTCCAAGGCTTCTTTGGAACTATGCCAGGCAATTAGTAAAATTATGTTTTAATTTGCAGTTTTATGCTTAAGGAGAAGAGATATTATATTTCTGTATCTTTTACGATTTGCTTGAATTGCTAATCAACATGATATGAGGCACATAAGAGAATAAATATTTATTGGCATAATTTATGAGATAAAAGACAAAATATTATGGAATAAATAAATCAATGAAATGGAAATAAGGTTATTCAACAAGTAAATATTAATCCCACAAAAGAGAAAATGTACCGAGTAAACATAATTTAGTATCAACATGAAATATAAATATAGATATATCAATATTCTCATATGGAGAACATCCTTGATTTCAAGTAACATATCATGAATGATTCATAAAACATTAACATGAAAGGAAACATTCATCACAACATTTGATCCAAATATGGGAGAAAGGATGCCTCATGGAAATCCAAGATTTGTAAACACACAATAAATAAGAGGAGAAATCTAGAATAATAAAAAATTCCAAATCCACCAGGCCCCCAATCACAAAATTCTAGGTATCACTTTATCATAGACTTGATGCAACAAAACATTTGAGAATTTAGCCCCAACAAAATGTCAATCCTTGATATGATATAACTTCTCCTTTTATAAGTGTTGGTGCCCAAGGTTTGGACCTATCACTATGCGTCGAGACATACATCTAGAAACAGTTGCATGAAAATAGAATGCAGTTACACTGCACGCTGAGTTCAATTAGAACTACACACTTGCAATAGTTTTGTAGTTTTATACCTCAACCTATATAAGGATTATTTTGTACAAGGGTTGGGGTTACTGTTTTATTTAGGATTTTTTTGTTATGATGTTTTAAGAAGTATTAAGATATCGAGATGAGTATTGTATCCATGCATTGTGTATCTAATGTTTTCCAATAATATAATGAACTATTGTCTCATATATGTTTTTTACACACTCTTGTGTAGGATTGGACTTATGATGAATGCTAGTATTTAGATGAATGAATGCTAACAGTAAAACGATATTTATGTTTAATCTAAGTAAATAACTAAAAATATGTTGAAGAAGTAATATACCATTCCTTCCTACACAACCATAATTCAGGTTTATGTGTAATTTATTGTGCACATCTCAGGTGATACCTTACTCTGTTCACAAAGCATTGAAAATGTCAATGCCTGTGGGGTTTTTGTTGGTTGTATAAGTCAAACCTGGGTTAATGAATTGAATCCAACAATGGTTTCATTTCTGGGACTTGATGAGGATTGTGTAGGGAGAATGAAGTAATGAGGTGGAAGTGTTGAATATTGTAACTTTAGAGGAGATTCTAAATGTATTTTTATGATGTAACCCAAGGGAGATGCTATTATTCCTTCGACGGGGTGTTACTATTATATTCGGTCATCATAGATTCATGAGCTAAATACTCCATTGTAATTTGGGGCAATAGTATCCTAATGAATATAACATAATATTGTATTGATTCTTCCTAAGTGAAGTTGACCCACTTAGTTAAGTGGGGCCAACTTGTTAGGTTATAGAGTCATGAGGTAAAACTTGCATTGTAAGTTGGGGAAATAGTATCCCAATGAATATAATATAATATTGTATTGAGTCTTCCTAAGTGAATTCGGCCCACTTAGTTAAGTGGTTCCTACTTGTTAGGCTAAATGTCAAGTGACGAAAAGAGTATAAATAGAGGAGATGTGTTCCTCATTTGAACGCACACTCAATTGTGCACAACGCATAGGAGAGAGATAGAGATATATATACTAGAGGAGGAGCACCTTTCTGGGGTATTGTCTTTTAATTTTTATACATCTTATACAGAGAAATTTTTTTCTAGGTTTTCTTCCCCATGAGATTTTCCCAAGATAAATATTTGTGTTCTTTTTTTGTGGTTGTGCTTGTCTATATTTTAGTGATCTCTTTGCTTATGGTTATACTGTTACAATGCTAAATGTTATAATATCGGATATAACCATTGAAAAATTAACATGGTATCAGATACACCTTGAAAGAATTCGTTGTGCAGCCAAAATAGTGCTACAGATACAACTATTGAATATTAGGGTTTCATGCTTGAAAACCCTAAAAAACTAAAACTAGTAGTTTTGGTAAATTCACTATATCTCGATATTGGAGAAGGATTAAGAGCCAAGAAATTTACAGGCCAAAGATAAATTCCTAATGAACCCAGTGTAAATGTTTCAGCCTCATATTCTCTATATTCTGGTAGATATGATTCTTCCAAGTCAGAGTTCCAGCCTCTCCCATGATTTAGCCTTAAACAAGTGACCTAGGGAGAATTGATATATCTTGAGATATGAAGGTCCAAATGAAACTTCTCAAGTTTTTCAAGATAGGTCATGAAATTTAATTTCTTTGGTAAAAGTTTCAGAACCCGAACGTGAAACAATGAAATGTGGCAGTCTGTACAAGTTCGCTATTATGAACATTCATGAAATAAGTCACCTTGGGAAAACGTGCATAAGTCCCAATTGGTGAAACCAATTCTGATCTAATATACGTTGTTGGAAATAGGACAAATAAGGATACCTTAGTGAAAATTCTCAGACATAGAGGAGCAGCAATTTCAGAGATATCACAGAAAAAATATCAGGCATTTCTATAGAAGAAATTGAAGAAAACTAGGGCATTAGATATTTTGTAGTTTTGACCACAGTTTTGGGAAAACAAGTATACTTCTCATCTCTCCTTGAGGAGGTTCATATTTCTATCCAATCAGATATAAAAGACACATTAGTTGAAAAATTAGGGTTTCTGTGTCAAACCCCTAGGTCCACCAGAAGCAACATTCCAGAAAATATTTCAAGCAAGCATGAGATTGAAGCAATCTCACTGGTCAAACAAGAAGCTCTAGATCTAGAAAGAGATGAAGAAAAAGAAAAAAATGATAAGTATATGAATTTTCTTTCCTGTATATTTTGTGTATTATGCATGATATAATGTTTTCATTAATGACAATATACTACTAATATGCATTTGATGGGTAAGTAGCCCACGGTGCTATACAACTCTCCATTGCTGACATATTGGATTAGTGCACAATATCAATGATGTCATGGTATATATGGAAGGAATTTAGAAAGTTTTCGAGAGATATGGATGAATGTTGTATTGGATAAAATAGTTGTATGATGCATAATAATTTGTTCTTATGCATATGTCCTCAGAAATGGTTCTAAGGATTCAACTAGTGCATTTGAATTGTAGGAAATGTCATGTAAAACTGCCTACAAGAAAATGAGAATGAGACTTGTTCTGAAGAACAAATGATGAAAATTCAATATACTCCAATAAACATGAACTTGAAGCTCCCATGGCTAGGGACATCGTGACAGAATAAAGAGCTTCAGAGAGAGGTAGATCTACCTTGAGAGATGAAGACCATCTTGGGCATGAGAGATATTCCAAGATGAAGAAAAGTATGACAAGAATTACAAACCAAAGTAAGAGGCCTCAGAAAAACTCTAATTGTGTGACACAGTTGGGTGACATCATTGATGTAAACTCTTCCAGCTATGGAAGAATCCATGATCAAAGAGTAACAGTTGATCATGGGGAATGATGTCTAGAATATGATTCTGAGACTTGAAGGGAAGTCCGTACTATATTCCATATGGATCTACAAAAAAAAGTATACAAATCAAGGTTTGTTGTTTGTCTTGAAAAAGAATATACTATGGCATGACATACTCTATTGACTAGACACACTTCTCCAGTGAATTAGAAGTATATATCAGGAAAAGAACCACTTGTACAAAATATGATTTGTACAAAGATAAGAACATCCAGGAGCTTGACATATCACCTAGAGTGATGAATCTCTTAACCTTTTCTACAAGGTTGAAGATGGAAACCTATAGAAGACAACAAGCTCACAGATGGGTGCAAGATGAAATTTTTGATAAAGTTCGAGATGAAGGGATATTGGTATGTAGTAACCTGAGATGGATACATAGTAGCAAAGGATTCTACCTGTCACTCTAGTATAGAATGTTTTGATACATAGAGCACAAAATGTAGAGGGAGGATGATGCTCTGTTTCAGGGGGAGTGACTGTAGAAGATATTTGAGTTCGACGTGGTACAATAGGATGGACAACTTCCTTATGGAACAAGAGTTTACCAAGAGTAAAGTGGGTTCCAAAATTCAAGGTTGAATGCAAAATACTAGGATATGTCAATGACATGACAGAATGAACTCATGTTAGATGCAATGATGGAAGAATACCAAAATGATGTTTGGGATATAGTACTCAAACCAAAAAGAAAGAGTGTGGTATCTTTCAAGTGGATTTGTTGTTTATGGAAGTCTTGAAAAATACAATATTTGTGGCTAGAGGATTCTCTTAGAGAGATGAAATTGATTATGAAGAGACATTTCCTCCAAGAGAAAGGTACACTTACATCAGCACCATCATGGAACTTACTTCCATGATGAAGTGGGATATACACGATATGGATGTAAATACGACGTTCCTTAATGGTATGATTGGGGAAGAGGTTTACATCGAACAACCAAAAGGATTTGAAGTAAAAAACAGAGTGAATCATGTATGTAAGTTGAAAAAGACTCTGTATGGACTGAAGAAAGCTCCTAGAGCTTGGCATGGAAGAATATATAGCTTCTTGGAAAGCATGGGATTTACCAAGAGTAAATTTGATCCTAACCTTTACCTTAAGGTTATGAATGATGAACCTCTCATACTATTGTTGTATGAGGATGATCTATTTTTGACGAGAAATGAGAAACAAAACATAAAAATAAAGAAGAAGCTAACTAAAGCATTCAAGATGAAATAATTTGGATTGATTCATTATTTTGGTTATATTTTGACATTTTAAGCTAGCATCATCTTAGGATATTTAACTAAGAGAATAATAAGCACAACAATCAAACACAAGAGACAATAGACACAAATATTTTCCTCGGGGAAACCATAAAGGATAAAATCCCACAAATTCCTTAGAGATAGAATTAGCACCAAAAGTAAAACCCACAAATAGTTAGATGATCTCTCGACATCAACAGCCTCTCTCTCTCTTGTCCCATCTTCTTCTTTCTCTCTTAGTTATGTGCTACAACTAAGTGTGAGCGAATGTGTAATAAATAAAGAGGCTCACTCTCTATTTATACTAATTCTTGACTTGACAATAACTCACTAGGGCCGAATTCTCTAGGAGAGTCTATAACCCTAGGGTCCCACAACTGTGGGGACTTTAACCCTTGATTAATAAGGAGGGTTACCCTCTATGAATTTACATGACTTGTTTACATTATTGAATCTCCCGATGGGAACATCGGGGCATGACATGACTCAATTACATTATAGATACTTCTCAGAATAAACACCGGGGTACAATACAAAAAATATACAAGTGAATACATTCCGAAGTTACATATACATCAACACTCCCTCTTAACTAGGAAGGTATTCTCTCGACACAATTTATTAGCACAAGTCTTCTTATTTGTAGCATCTGGATCATCATCAACTTATATTCATCTTCAAGTCATATTCATCTTTGGATATGGATCATCACTGGATCTAGGTCATCATTGGATCTGGGTCATCACTTGATCTAGATCATCACTAGATCTGGATCATCACTAAATCTAGATCATCACTGGATCTAGATCATCACTAGATCTGGATCATCATTGGATCTGGATCATCACTGCTGGATCATCATTGGATCTGGATCATCACTACTAGATTGTCATTGGATCATCATCGCTGGTGTTATCTTTCAATTCTTCTCATCATAGGAAGTTCTACAGATCCAGCCATTTTTCATGCTGGTTGTAGGCCTAGTCTCCATGTAGGTCTTCTTCAGTGCTTATATTTGACCCTTAGTTAGAATGGACCACCCAACACTTACATATGACCATGCGAGGAACACATCCAACATACATGTCAGAAAGGCATGCCCAACACTCACATCTGACCATGGGAGGAACACATCCTGAATCCATGTCAAAAAGGCCCAGAACTCACATCTGACCATGAGAGGAACCAATCCATCATTCATGTCAGAAAGGATCTGCACTTACATCTGACCATGTGAGGAACCAATCCAGCATAAATGTCAAAAATGGATTTGCACTTACATCTGACCATTTGAGGAACCAATCCAGCATACATGTTGAAAGGGATCTACACTTACATTTGACAATGCAAGGAACCAATCTAGCATACCTGTCAAAAGGGCTCTACACTTACATCTGACCATGAGAGGAACCAATCTAGCATACATGTCAAAAGGGCTCTACACTTACATATGACCATGTGAGGAACCAATTCAACATACATGTTGAAAGGGCTCTGCACTTACATCTGACAATGCCAGGAACCAATCCAACATACATGTCGAAAGGGCTCTACACTTACATCCAATCATGCGAGGAACCAATCCAGCATACATGTTGAAAGGGATCTGCACTTACATCTAACCATGGGAGGAACCAATCCTACATCCATGTCAGAAGGACCCTACACTTACATCTGACCATGGGAGGAACCAATCCTACATCTGTGTCAGAAGGGCTCTTGGACTCATCACTTCCCTTTGGAGGGAAACTTGATCTAGAGAACACCAAGCTTCTTCTTGAAGTACTCAAACTTCACTGTGGTTGATGGCTTGGTCAACACATCGGCTATCTATTTGTCTGTCACAATATACTAGAGATTCACTCCTCCTCTCTGCACCATATCTCTGATATAGTGATATTTTATCTCGATATGCTTCGACTTGTCATGGAACACCGGGTTCTCAGACAACTTCACACAACTCTAGTTGTCGCAGTATATACAAGTAGCATCTAACTGGAGATCAAACAAATTATATATACGTTCCTCAGCCATACTGCCTCACAACTAGCTAAACAAGCTACGACATACTCTACTTCAGCTATACTCAATGCCATATAAGAATGTTTCCTACTAAACCAAGAGATCACACCTAAACCCATAATGAAGCAACACCCTGAAATTCTCTTCCTATCGATGGAACTGCTTGCCCAATCTGTGTTGGAGACATTTACCCACCATGCACAATTAATTTGGTCAATTTGGCCTTGTTAAACCACTATCCTAAGTTTTATTGACTTAATTGACATCATAGGAGCACTATATGACATCAGTATGAGCACACCCGTGCCTACCTTCAGTCAAGGAGGCCAACTAAGCCTTCTCCTTCATTTGGGGAGGCCAACTGAAGCACTCTGAGAGTGATTTGAGTGTCATAAATGCACCTAATTGATAACTGATGGTTACAATCAGTTAAATTAAGTGGTGAAGGTGCCTCCATTCATTATTTAATTATTTTTAATGATTATTTATGAACTGGAGCTAACACAAGCACCTACAACCACTTTTGATGACCAGTTGACTTCAGTTAACCTCATCGGGGTTCATTAGAGTTATTGATGTGCTACCACTTTTTGGTTGGCATACAGTGACATGTGTTTGAGCTACCTTCTATTAGAATTAGTCATTCATTTCACTCTGACTTCATTTAGGACTCAGTTGAGCCAATCGACACTTGATCAGTTGGTTAACTAGTGTGTTTACTGTGGCTTACAGTCATTTAAGCTACACCCATTCATTCAATTCGAATGAAATCCTCAAGAATTCAAATTATATTGGAATTCATGCATCTTGAATGATCATTGTATTTTATTATTCATTATTCATTTGATTATACATAGCTACTACTTCCATTACAGCACCATTTTGCCAATTTTATGCATATTTGTCTGTATTATTTGTGAGACTGTGTTTTCAGTTCCTAGACCACTCTGACAAATTAATATGGTATCAGAGATCATGGTGAGACAAAGCTTAGATCTCTCAAAAACATGGTTTTTGACATATCTTGTATGAAAAATTGAGCAAAATCTCAAAATTCTAGCACTGCACCAGAAGCCAAGGCTTACCACTAAATACCCCAAGTAAAGGAATTGTTGATCAAGCTTGCTTGATCAACTATGTTGGGTGTGATGAAAACCTAAAATGTGTAGGTTTTTTTACCTTATGATGCCCCTTTTGTTGTGATTTACAGGTTTTAACAGGTACAACTTCGAATGGACTCATCAGGCCCTCTTCTCACCCCATTCACAAGCTATTCAGAATGGAAGTTGAAGATGATTACATATTTGAAGAGACAAGGTATCTATGAGTTGTATATTGGAATTGGAAAAGAGTCTTATGAGAATGAAAATGGTTGGATAAATGACGGTGATAGATATTTTGGAGCAATATGTTTGGCCCTTTCTCCTAGCTTGCGCTACCTTATTGATTCTGATGAATACCCAAAGGATCACTGGACAAAATTGGATAGAACCTTTGGCAAGAACAATGAGTATCATAATAGAAATTTGGAGATCACATCAAGCACCAAAATATTTCTTTACTCAAAATTATCTTCCTCTACTCTCTCTGATGAATTTGTTCAAGATGAAGAAGAAGCAGAATCTTCTATGCAGTCAATTCGAATTGAAGAAAGTCTCCTTGCAGTGACTCCTTCTCCTGATGCTCCTGAAGTTTGTGAGATATTTGATATCTCATATCCTCATATGGTTGAAGAATAAGAAGACATTAAAATATCTGACATTGAATAAAAACACTACTGCACTTCCATGCAAACATTCACCAGTGATTTTCCTTTGAATTCTGTGCAAAATTTGCCAGTAATTGCTTCCGAAAGTGAAGAGAAATTTGTTTTTTCTCCCTCTACTGTTACTGCTGGTGTGAAAATATGTAATACCTTGGATATTTTGGAAAAAATATCAGATTACAAGAGTGATCAATTTTCTCCCCATGATCTAGATCTTCCAGCAAATTCCTGCAGGATTGCATGCACCAAAATTCAAAAATTTGAAGAAAAAGACAATTGTGCATCCACCGTCTCGGTTGACCATTTCTTTGGATATGTTATGAAACTTATTGGATATGATATGATATTATTTGTAGCTGATATGATATTTATTGGTTCAATATTTCAGTTTCATAAACATTCAGTACTGCTTGTAGCTATTCTCATCAACGGTGTGAAGAAACAAGTACCGCAAGTCTCCTTCGAAACTGCTACTGGGGATTTGATTTCATTTCACAGTTTTGGATATTTTGTGAACATATTTGGATCTAATTTAATTTCTTATCTGATTTAATTTGGTTCAAATTTTAAAATCCAAGAGCTTTCAGTACTGCTTGAAGCTGCTCTTACCAATTTCGGTGTGAAAAATCAAGTACTGCAATTCTTCTTCAAATTTGTTGCTGGGGATTTGGTGTTAGTTTCCTCTTATGAGGTTGCTGATATTTTATTTTGTGAATAATTATATATTTATGAATCTATATCAGATTATGGATCTCAAGCATTCACTCTCCACAATCCGAGGGCTTCTCTACCTTTGGTCACATGATCTTCTCCTCACAGAACTAGTAAAGAGGAAGGCAATATGCATCAGCTTGGACACTTGATCCTAAGAGTTGGGGCTGTTTTTAACACTCATCATTTGATTTTCATGGCTGCCACATATCGATTTCTTGAGTTTTCCTCACATGGTTTGAATCCTCAAGAACCTTTTCTCACTTATTAGTTGATTTCAGTTGCTCTACATGGGCCCAGTCTTCATCCAGTAGCTGTCTATATTTCTGATTTAGTTGAGCATATCATTCTTCTTCCAAAGAGGAATATTCCTCCATAAATATTCATTTATTTTGGATTCATAGGTTCACATGCACAGTCTCAGGATGCTGCTGCATAGAAGAACCAAAAATTTCTTGATTTACTGCTTAGTTTGAGGGGGGGTATTTTTCCCATGAGGTTTTTCCCGTTTCCTTGGTTATATTAAGCAGTTAATTTATTGTACAGGGTGACCTATGGCCTTTGTTTTTGGGGCCCTATAATTTCATGCACTTTATGTTTGTACTTCTCCTGAGTATAGCTTAAGGGGGGGTGTTGGAGACATTTACCCACCATGCACACTTAATTTGGTCAATTTGGCCTTGCTAAACCACTATCCTAAGTTTTATTGACTTAATTAACATCATAGGAGCACTATATGACATCAGCATGAGCACACCCATGCCTACCTTCAGTCAAGGAGGCCAACTAATCCTTCTCCTTCATTTGGGGAGGCCAACTGGAGCACTCCGGGAGTGATCCGAGTGTCATAAATGCACCTAATTGATAAATGATGGTTACAATCAGTTAAGTTAAGTGGTGAAGGTGCCTCCATTCATTCTTTAATTATTTTTAATGATTATTTATGAACTGGAGCTAACACAAGCACCTACAACCACTTCTGATGACCAATTGACTTCAGTTAACCTCATTGAGGTTCATTGGAGTTATTGATGCGCTACCACTTGTTGGTTGGCATGTAGTGACATGTGTCTGATCTACCTTCAGTTAGACTCAGTAATTCATTGCACTCAGACTTCAGTTAGGACTTAGTTGAGTCAATTAGCACTTGATCAGTTGGTTAACTAGTGTGTTTACTGTGGCTTATAGTCAGTTAAGCTACACCCATTCATTCAATTTGAATGACCTCCTTGGGAATTCGAATTGTATTGGAATTCATGCATCTTGCATGATCATTGTATTGTATTATTCATTATTCATTTGATTATACAGAGCTGCTACTTCCATTGCAACACCATTTTTCCAATTTTATGCATATTTGTCTGTATTCTTTGTGAGACCATGTTTTCAGTTCCTAGACCACTGTGACAAATTAATAATCTAGATCAACATAAAACTCCAATTTAATCTTCTAATTCACCTCATACGTGATCCCATAATCAACTGTACCCTTTAGGTATCTTAGAATATGCTTTACAACAATCAAGTGAACATTTCTAGGATCTATCAGGAACTGGCTGAATGTGTTCACAACAAAGAAAATATTTGGTCTTGTATTCATCAGGTACATCAAGGAACCAATCATATGACGATACATCATAGCATCAACTGACTCTAATGAAACATCACTTAAAAGCTTCAGGTTTGATGTCATAGGTGTGGTCATGGCCTTGCAGTCCATCATCCCGAACCTCTTCAAGATATCTACTACATACTTCCCTTGTCCCAAGGAGATTCCATCTGCATTCTACCACACCTCCATGCCTAGAAAGTAGTGCCTCATACCCAATTCCTTCATCTCGAACTCAGCAGTAAGCTTCCTCTTTGTATCAACAATCAACCCATCTTCACCTGTTACAAACAGGTCATCTACATATAGTAGGAGTATCACTAGGTTCCCTTCTTCAACCTTGTAGTAAACGTTGGAATATTCTTTACTCTTGGTAAATACCAAACTATATAGGAAGCCATCAATTCTTCCATACCATGTCCTGGGTTCCTATTTTAAACCGTACAAGGCTTTATTCAATTTACACACACGATTCTCCCTATCATGTGTCTCAAAACCGATTTTATGCTCCACATACACTTCCTCTTCCACTACACCATTTAAGAAAGCAATCTTGACATCCATTTGGTGTATCTTCCATTTAATTACTGCAGCCAGAGCAAGTACCAATCTGATGAAAGTGTATCTGGCTACAGGTGCAAAAGTCTCTTCATAATCTATGCCTTCCTTCTGGGAGAAGCCACGAGCCACAAATCTTGCTTTATATTTCTCTATGCTACCATTTGCGGCATGCTTGATCTTGTAGATCCATTTGGAAGTCATGAAAAACTTCCCCTCTATTCTTGGGACAACATCCCAGCCATCATTCTTCGTGATCGAATGGTACTCCTCGATCATAGCATCCTTCCATTCTTTCTTCTTTGTTGCTTCTTCATAGTTGGAAGGTTCTTTATCAATGAAGTCACACAATAGCGCTACATAGCTGGATCAGGACCTGGTTCTTTTTCTCTTTCTGTGCACTTCTTTTGGAGCCCCATATCTTTCTGCACCTTGGATAGCCTCTTGTACCCATGCAGGTTTCCTCTTGTGAAAATTCTTCTCTTGGGGTGGATCTACAGGTTCCTGGGGTTCTTCTATTTCTCAATATTCATCTTGATTTGCATCATTCATAGTTGTATCTTGAATTCTGGGTACTTTTGTTTGTTCAGAGTCTTCAACTAGTCTCTTTCTAGATTTGTTGTAGGTTGAATCTTCGTCGAATGTTACGTCTCTTCTTATGTCGATCTTCTTGAATTGTAGGAAGTATACTCTATAAGCTTTCGAGCTTTCACTGTATCCCACAAATATACCCTTCTTTCCAGAAGGATATAACTTTGACCTCTTTTGTTTTGGAATGTGTAGGTACACTAGACAACCAAATATTCTGAGATGGCTAGCTTCTAGTTTCTTGCCACAGAATAATTCTTCAGGTGTCTTGTTCTTGAGTACTTTATGCAAAGTACGGTTCTGTACATACAAAACTATTCTAGTAGCTTCTTCCCATAGATGCATAGGAAGATCTTGATCATGAAGAATTTCTGTTGCAGCTTCCATAATTGTTCTATTCTTTCTTTCTACAACCCCATTCTATTGTGGATTATATGGAGTGGTTAACTCCCTCTTAGTACCTAAATCTATGCATAATTATTTGAATTCATTTTATGTGAATTCTCCACCATTGTCTGATTGAAAGGTCTTGATTTTATGTTCTATGTGACTCTCGATCAAGGATTTGAAATATTTGAACTTGTTGAATACTTCATCCTTGTTTTTCATGAAGTATATCCATGTCTTCCTAGAAAAATAATCAATGAAAGAAACATAGTATACATACCCGCTTAATGAGGTGGATGACATCAGACTACATACATTGGAGTGAATGATTTCCAAGATTCCTTTTTCTTTCCTTTCGTTACTTGGAAATTTCTTCTTTTTGTTCTTTCATTTCGCACATCCTTTGACAACTCCTTCATGTTTTTCCTGCATTTCTGGAAGTCCTTCAATAGGTTTTCTTGCAAGTGGTAGTGCTCTATAGTGCACATCTACAAGCCTTCTATGCCAAAGTTCATTTGGCTCTACTGATTCATGAACCAAAGCTTGTTCTGGTTGGCCCTTCAATTTGTATAATCCTCCCTCTTGCTCTCCAATTACTATTGCATCAGCAATAGTCTTTCCTTTTGGACACATGAGGACTTGGCCATCTACAAATTAAACTCTCATGCCTTTTGCATCCAATGCTGATATGGAGAGAAGATTCTTCTTTAGTCCTAGTACAAACAAGACATCCTTCATTTTCATAAACTGTCTAGAGTCTAGCTTGTAGGCAGATTCAACACTACCTTTTATGGGATATTTGTAGTCATCCCCAAGTTTTACCTTATGGGGTGAATTATGTTCAGATAGTTTCACAAAATATTCCTTGAATCCTGTCATGTGCTTGGAAGCCCCACTATCAATAAGCCAATCTTTGCTTCCATGTGTGACAATTCCTATGAGGGAAGAGATTAGAACACATTCTTCATCACTTGAAGAGTCTTCACTTTCTTGTTTGACTCTTTTCCTGGTAGGATCATCATCCTCTGCAGTGCGAGCATGATGTGTTCTTTTGTGGTTCTTCTTCTTTTTAGAATAATTCTTATTCATAGAACAATTTTTAGCAAAGTGTCCTCTTTCATCACATGTATAACATCTGAGTTTGGATAGATCCTTGTTTGATCTTACAGAATTATATTTCTGGTGAGAATTCTTACCTTGGTGATGATGATTGTCCATTTTTCTTTTCTTGGAGTGTACTCTGAGAGCTTGATCTTCATTTCCCATGTTTTCTTCTCTAGCTACTATTCAAGCTTCTTCTTGTGAGAATTCTTCCCACAACCTACTGAACTTGATTAGCTTCTTTCTACCATAGATTCTTTGGATGAAAGAATCCCATGACCTAGGGAGACCATTCAAGGTGGTCATCACAATCTCTGCATTCTCCACTTCTTCATCCACTGCTTCAAGTTGTTCTTTGATCTAGGATACCCTTGTAAAGTATGACTGTATGGTCTCCTCATTCTGTATCTTTACATTCTTCAACTAGTTCCTCAAATTCATCTTTTGGTTTATGTTCTTCCCTTCAAACAGTTTGGTCAGGGCATCAAAAATAGCTTTAGGTGTCTTTAGGGAGGACACCTATGGTATGAGGTGATCCTTGATTGAATTAGAAATAATCCTCTTAGCCATGACCATTTTCTTCTTGTGTAAGGCCTTAGCCTCATCTCCCTCTAGAACTGTAACCTCTTCAGTGATGTAAGAGTCCAACTCATTTTCTTCTAGGACCAGGGAGATCCTATACTTCTAGGCTCAGAAGTTATCAAATCCCTCAAGATTTTCATCAATCTTGGTATGATGAGACATCTTAACAGAGAAACTCAAATGGAAATGAAAAATATTTAGTGCTTACCAGGTTAAGATGTTGGAACTAGATTTGGAGCTAAATTTCTGCAGAGATAGTTCTCTGGTTCAGGAGCATATTACGGTTTGACTTTCCTGGAGTTCTACCCAACCAAAAACTTTGATCTTGATCTCTAAACTTTGATTTTGGGGAGGAGATCAATCTAGGCCTGGACACATCCAAAAATTCCACTTATGTGGAAAACCCTAATTTCTGGTAGCAGTGTAGGGTTAAAAACTAAAAATGCTCAGAATCATATTCTTCTCTGACAGAAAGATGCACCCTAGAGAGGAGAGTCATGCCAACCTCCTTTTGTTGAAAATTGGTGGAGAGAGATCCAAAAATTAGGAAGCCCTAGCTTCAGTAGTTGCATAGTGTCTTGTTCTCAGGTTAGCTATGATACCATGTTAGATTTTAACATTTTAATCTAGCATTATCTTAGGATATTTAACTGAGAGAATAACATGCACATCAATCAAACATAAGATACAATAGACACAAATATTTTCCTCAGGGAAACCATAAAGGATAAAACCCTACAACTTCCTTAGAGATAGAATCAACACCAAAAGTAAAACCCAAAAATAGTAAGATGATCTCCTGACAGCAGTAGTCTCTCTCTCTCTTATCCCAACTTCTTCTTTCTCTCTCAGTTATGTGCTACAACTGAGTGTGAGAGAATGTGCAATAAATAGAGAGGCTCACTCTCTATTTATACTAATTCCTAACTTGAAAATAACTCACTAGGGTCAAATTCTCTAGGAGAGTTTGATAACCCTAGGGCCCCACAACTATGGGAAATTTAACCTTTGATCAATAAGGAGGGTTACCCTCTATGAATTTAAATGAATTGTTTACATTATTGAATCTCTCGATAGGAACATCGAGGCATGACATGACTCAATTACATTACAAATACTTCCCGGAATAAACATCGGGGTACAATACATAAAATATACAAGTGAATATATTCTAAAGTTACAATTACATGAACAATTTCCTCAGGATGGAAGTGTGGAAGAGTTCAGAAGGAATCTTTCCGAACCAGGGAAAGTATGTTGTGGAAATATTAAGAAGATTTGATATGTTGGATTGTGAATTCATGGCCACACCCATGGACACCAACATGAAGTTGTTGTCTGATGAGACATAAAATTTAGTGGAGATGACTCAGTATAGAAATATTATTGAGTCATTGATGTATCTGATGAACACATGGTCAGATATATGCTTTGCATTTAACACCTTGAGTTAGTACCTAGTTAACCCTAGATGTGTTCGATTGATAGATGCAAAGCATGATGAGGTACCCTAAATCTATGCCAGACTTGGGACTTTAATATGGTAGAGATCATGACTACAGATCATATGGATATACAGATTTAGATTGGGCAGGAAGTGCCACAAATAGAAAGAGCACCTCAAGTGGATGCTATTGTCTCAAATCCACCATGATCTCATGCTTAGTCTAGTATTGCTCTTAGTACAATAGAAGCAGATTACATTGCAACTTGCTTTGCTATTTGGGAAGCCATATGGATTTGAAAATATGATGTCAATACTATTTAACATTGAGTTGGATACCATAGTGATTCTTTATGACAACCAGAATTGCATAAAGATGACAAAGAATCCTGTGGGATATGGTACCTAAGGGAGACATAAAACTCTAGTATGTGAGTACCAATAAGCAAGTTGTTGACGTGGTGACCAAGCTTCTATGACAAGCTTGGTGTAGTTTGAAAAGACTTTCCTTGCAAGGAAGAACAGTGATGTTGATACTGAAGACTTTCCTCGCAAGTAGGAACAATGATGTTGAGACTGGAGACTTTCTTCACAAGGAAGAAAAGTGATGATGATCCTTCCTTGCAAGGAGGAAAGATACAGATATGGACCCTTCTCGAAAAGGAGAAATAGGTCAAATATATTGAATCAATTTTAAAAATTCAAAGATATTGACTCTCTTTGAAAAAGTAAGAACAAGTCGAAGATATGGACTTTCTTCAGAAAGGAAGAACAAGTTGAAGAAGTGGATTTTCTTTAGAAATGAGGAACAAGTTGAAGATATGGACTATCATAAAAAAGGAAGAATAGGTTGAAGACATGAACCCTCCTTGGGAAAAGGTAGAGCAGGTTGATAATATGTATCCTCCTGAAAAATGGGGAGTGATGATGAGATTGACATCGATGATGGGATGACAATGATGCTTCATCATGAAAGAGGACAAATGCACCTGAAGATGCTGACAAGGTCTAAAATTCACTTGTGGATGATAGTATCCTCTCATGAGGATGGCGGGTATAACACTTTGTTCATGAGAGTGGTCCTTACTAGGTAAGGATGGCCCTGCAGATATTACTCTCACATGGAGAGTACCCGCATTCACTTGTGGAAGATAATATCCTCTCTTGAGGATGGTAGGTATTACACTATAAACATGAGAGTCATACTTACTAGCTAAGGATGGCCCTGCAAATGTTACTCTTGTACAAATATTATACCCACATTCAGTTGTGGATACCATAGAATAATAATCGCTCAGGAGTGGTCCTAACCTGTGTGGTATGGATTCTCTACAATGAATCCTCATGGACAAAAAGAATGACATTTTGTATGCAATCGAGATATGCTATGCAGACAATACTCTTGTATGGAGAGTATGCCTACATTCATATCTAGATACCATAGAATAACACTCACTTAGGAGTGGTCCTAACCTATGTGGTATGGATGCTATATTGATGTATTTATAACTTTGGAATGTATTCACTTGTATATTTCATATATTGTATTTCAGTAGTCCCCAATGTTCCTATTGGGGGAATCATTAATGTAATCAAGTCATGTAAAGTCATAGAGGTTAACCCTCCTTGTTGATCATGTGACAAAGTCCTCGTAGTTGTGGGGAACTAGGGTTATTAGACTCTCCTAGAGAAGTCGGCCTTGGTAAGTAATTCTCAAGTCATAAACTAGTATACATAGAGAGTGAGACTCTCTATTTGAAACACACACTCACCCAAATATAGCACATAGGTGAGAGAGGAGAAGCTCACTCAAGTGAGAGAGAGAACAACTATTGGAGATCATCTTTTTGTCATTGGGTTTTACTGTTGCCATTGGAGCTCATTCTATCTCTGAGGAAGTTGTAGGGTTTTCTCCTTTATGGTTTCCCCAAGGAAAATATTTGTGTCTATTGTCTCTTGTGATTGATTTATTTGCATGTTATTCTCTTAGATAAGATCTTAAGATCATATTGCTTAAATGATAAAAATTTAACATGGTATCAAAGATAACCTGAGAACAAGACACTATGCAACTGCATAAGCTAGGGATTCTTACTTTTTGGGTCTTCCTCTACAATCCATCAGCAAAAGGAGGCTAGGATGACTCTCCATTAAATGATGCATCTTTTTGTTGAAGTAGAATCTGATTCTGAGCTTTCTCAGTTTTTGACCTACCACTACATTGAGAAATTAGGGCTTTGAGTGAGCCGATCATAGGTTTAATCTCCTCCTCAAAATCAAAGTTTAGAGACAAAGATCAAAGTTTTTGGTTGAGTAGAACTTTGGTAAATTCAAACCCTAATTTTCCCTGGAACTAGAAAACCAGCACTATAGAAGATCAGCTCCAGATCCATTTTTTCAGCTTCTCAAATTGGTAAGATCTAAATCTGTTGTATTTCCATTTGAGGTTCTTAGTTTAGATGTCTCATCACACCAAACTTGATGAAAAGATTTAGGGAGATGATAAATTTTGAGCATGGAAGTATAGGATCTCACTGGTTCTTGAAGAAAATTAATTGGAGTCTTTCATTAGTGGAGAGGTTCCAATTCCAGAGGGAGATGAGGCTAAGGCCTTACACAAGAAGAACTTAATCAAGGTCAAGAGGATTATTGCTAATTCAATCAAGGATCACCTCATACCACAAGTGTCCTCCCTAAAGAAACCTAAAGAGATGTTTGATGCCCTGACCAAGTTATTTGAAGGGAAGAACATAAATCATAAGATGACTTTCAGAAATCAATTAAAGAATGTGAAGATCCAAAATGTGGAGACCATATAGTCATACTTTACAAGGGTCTCCCAGATCAACGAACAACTTGAAGTAGTAGATGAAGAAGTAGAGAATGCATAAATTGTGATGATCACCTTGAATGGTCTCCCTAGGTCATGGGACTCTTTCATTCAAGGGATTTGTGCTAGAAGAAATCTATTTAACTTCAGTAGACTGTGGGAGGAATGCTCACAAGAAGAAGCTTGAATAGTAGCCTGAGAAGAAAAGATGTGAAGTGAAGGTCAAGATCTAATAGTACACTCCAAGAAAAAGGATAAGGGACTATTATCATCCCAAAGGTAAGCATTCTCACCTGAAATATAACCCTATAATATCTAACAGAGATTTATCTAAACTTATATTCTTTACATGTGATGAGAGAGGACACTTTGCCAAAGATTGTCCTAGAAATAAGAGTAACTCTCATAAGAATAAGGACAAAAGAAAACATCATGTTCACACCTGCAGAGGATGATGATCCTCCTAGGAAGAGAGTCAAACAAGAAAGTGAACATTATTCAAGTCATGAAGAGTATGTTTTGATTTCTGCCCTCATGAGAACTATCACACATGGAAGCAATGATTGGCTAATAGACAATGGGGCTTCCAAACACATGATGGGATTCAAGGAATCTTTTGTGAAACTATTTGAACATGAATCACCACACAAAGTAAAACTTGGGGATGGCTACCAGTATCCAATAAAAGGTAGTGGTGAATGAGGCTATAAACTAGACTCTGGAAATTCTATGAAGATGAAGGATGTCTTGTTTGTACTAGGAATAAAGAAGAATATGGTCCTCTCCATATCTACATTGGATGAAAAAGGCATAAGGGTTGCATTTGTAGATGGCCAAGTCCTTATGTGGCCAAAGGAAAGACTATAGATGATGTAGTAGTGATTGGATATTAAGAGTGAGGCTTATACAAGATAAAGGTCCAACCAGAACAAGCCTTGGTCCATGACTTAGTAGAGCCAAATTAACTTTGGCATAAAAGGCTTGCACATGTGCACTATAGGGCACTACCACTTGCAAGCAAAGTTGTTGAAGGTATTCCAGAAATACAGGCAAAACATGAATGTGTTTGCAAAGGATGTGTGAAAGGAAAGAACACAAAGAAGACGTTTCCAAGTAGTGAGAGCAAGGCATAATTGACAAATCTTGGAAATCATCCCCTCCGATGTATGCAGTCCGATGTCATCTAGTTCATTGAATGGGTATGTATACTATGTTTCTTTCATTGATGATTTTTCTAGGAAGGCATGGATATACTTCTTGAAAAACAAAGATGAAATATTCAACAAGTTCAAAGAATTCAAAACCTTGATCAAGAACCACACATAAAATAAAATCAAGACCTCTCGATTAGACAATGGCATAGAATCCACATCAAATGAATTCGAAGAATTATGCAGATATTCTAGGATTAAGAGGGATTTGACTAATCCATATAATCCACAACAGAATGGGGTTGTAAAAAGGAAGAATAGAATGATTATGGAAGCTACAAGGGCAATGCTTAATGATCAAGATATTCCCATGCATCTATGGGAAGAAGCTGCTAGGACATCTGTCTATGTATAGAACTGTACTCTGCATAGAGTACTTGAGAACAAGACACCTATAGAAGTCTTCTCCGATAAGAAACTAGAATTCAGTCATCTTAGAATATTTGGTTGTGTAGTATATGATACACATTCCAAAATAAAAGAGGACAAAGTTAGATCCTTTAGGAAATAAGGGCATATTTGTGGGATATACTAAAAGCTTGAATCCTTACAGAATATACTTTCCAGGATTCAAGAAGATTGATATCAGCAGAGAGGTAACATTTGATGAAGACTCATCTTACAACAAATCCAAAAAGAGACCTGTTAAAGAACTTGAAGAACCAGAAGCACCTAGAATTCAATATACAACTATGAATGATGCAACTCAAGATGAAGATCGAGAAATAGAAGAACCCCAAGAACCTGTAGATCCACCCCAGGAGAAGAATACTCACAAGAGGAAACCTGCATGGGTATGAGAGGATATCCAAGGTGCAGAAAGATATGGGGCTCCAAAATAAATGCACAGAGAAAGGAAGAGAAATAGATCATACTATGGATATGTATCCCTATTATGTGACATCATTGAAAGGGAATCTTCCAACTATGAATAAGCGGTAGAGAAGAGAGAATGAAAGGATTCTATGATCGAGGAGTACCAGTTGATCATGAAGAATGATGTCTAGGATGTTTTCCCAAGACCAGAGGGGAAGTTTGTTGTGACTTCCAAGTGGATCTACAAGATCAAGCATGATGCAGATGGTAGCATAGATAAATATAAAGAAATATTTGTGGATCATGGCTTCTCCCATAAAGAAGGAATATATTATGAAGAGACTTTTGCACCTGTAGCCATATACACTTCCATCAGATCAGTACTTTCTCTGGATGTAGTAATGAAATGGAAGATACATCAGATGGATGTCAAGACTGATTTCTTGAATAGTGTAGTGGAAGAGGAAGTGTATGTGGAGCAGCCACTTGGTTTTGAGACACATGACAAGGAAACTCAAGTGTTTAAGTTGAAGAAATCTCTATACAGTTTGAAACAGGAACCCATGACATGGTATGACATAATTGATAGCTTCCTCACTGGATTAAACTTTACCAAGAGTAAAGTGGATTCCAACCTTTATTATAAGGTTGAGGAAGGGAACCCTGTGATACTCCTACTATATGTATATGGCCTTTTTGTAACATGTGAGGATGGGTTGATTACTGATACGAAGATGAAGCTTGCTGTTGAGTTCAAGATGAAGGACTTGGGTATGATGCACTACTTTCTAGGAATGGAGGTGTGGTAGAATATAGATGGAATCTCCCTGAGAAAAGGGAAGTATGGAGTAGAGATATTGAAGAGGTTCGAGATGATGGACTGCAAGGCGATGACCACACCTATGGCATTGAACCTGAAGCTATTGAGTGATGCTTCATCAGATTTAGTTGATGCTACAATGTATCATCAGATGATTAAGTCCTTGATGTATCTAATGAATATGAGACCATATATTTTCTTTGTTGTGAATACATTGAGCTAGTTCCTAACAGATCCGAGGCATGTGCACTTGATTGCTGCAAAAAATATTCTGAGGTACCCAAAGGGTACAGTTGATTATGGGATCAAGCATGGGGTGAATCAAAGGATTAACCTGGAAGGTTATGTAGATTTGGATTGGGAAAGTAGTGCCATTTATAGCAAGAGCACTTTGGGGTGTTGTTTCAATATGGGATTAGGTGTGATCTCTTGGTTTAGTAGGAATACATATTGTGTGGCACTGAGTACAGCCGAAGCAGAGTATGTCACAACTTGGTCAACTAGTTGTGAGATAGTGTGGCCGAGGAAGCCACTATCTGAATTATTTGATGTCCAATTGGATGCTACTTGTATATATTGTGACAACTAGAGTTGTGTGAAGTTGTTTAAGAACCCATTGTTCCATGACAAGTCGAAGCATATCGAGATCAAATATCACTATATCAAGGATATGGCACAAATAGGAGCAGTGAATATCCAATATGTTGCGACAAAGAAGAAGATAGTTGATGTGTTGACCAAGCCATTAGCCAAAGTGAAGTTTGAGTACTTCAGGGAGAATATTGGTGTTCTCTAGATCGAGGTTCCTTCCAAGGGGAAGTGATGAGTCCGTGTGCCCTTTTGACATGGTGGTATTATTGGTTCCTCCCATGGTCAGATGTAAGTGCATAGCCCTTCTGACATGGTGGTAGGCTGGGCCTCCCATGGTGAGATGTAAGAGAATGTTCCTTCCTCATATGGTATATGGTGTGTCCTACCATGCTGGTAGATGTAAGTGCAGAGACTTTCCTCAGATGGTAGATGGTGTGTCCTACCATGCCGGTGGATGTAAGTGCAGATCCTTTCTTTAGATGGTAGATGGTGTGTCCTACCATGCCGGTGGATGTAAGTGCATATAATTTCCTCAAATGGCATATGGTGTGTCCTATCATGCTGATGGATGTAAGTGAAGATCCTTTCCTCAGATGGTAGATGGTGTGTCCTACCATGTCGATGGATGTAAGTGCAGAGCCTTTCCTTAGATGGTAGATGGTGTGTCCTACCATGCCAATGGATGTAAGTGAAAATCCTTTCTTTGGATGGTATATGGTGTGTCCTACCATGCCGGTGGATGCAAGTGCTGGGCCTTTCTGACATTTGATGTGTTCCTCCCATGGTCAGATGTGAGTATTGGGTGTGCCTTTCTAAAATGGATGTTGGATGTGTTCCTCCCATGGTCAGATATAAGTGTTGGGTGGTCCTTTCTAACATGGATGCTGGATGTGTTCCTCCCATGGTCATATATAAGTGCTGAAGAAGATGAAGACATAAATAGAGGCCAGGCCTAAAACCAGCATGAAAAAGGGCTAGCTTTG
This sequence comes from Pseudotsuga menziesii, assembly GCA_001517045.1. Classification (NCBI taxonomy): domain Eukaryota; kingdom Viridiplantae; phylum Streptophyta; class Pinopsida; order Pinales; family Pinaceae; genus Pseudotsuga; species Pseudotsuga menziesii. The sequence continues at coordinate 42,185 of LPNX010840213.1, forward strand.
TAGAACTTCATGTGATAAGTAGAATTGAGAGATAGCACCATTTGATCAAGATAGCTGAAGCAGTGATGATGATGATATAGTGATGATCCATTTTTGACGATGATCTAGTAATGGTCCAGATTTGATGATAATCCAATGATGATGATCCAGTGACGAAGACTTGTGTTGATGAATTGTGTCTAGAGAATACCTTCCTAGTTAAGAGGGAGTGTTGATGTATTTGTAACTTCAGAATGTATTCACTTGTATATTTCATATATTGTATTTCATTAGTCCCTAATGTTCCTATCAGGAGAATCATTAATGTAATCAAGTCATGTAAATTCATAGAGGTTAACCCTCCTTGTTGATCAGGGGGAAAAGTCCCCATAGTTGTGGGGCACTAGTGTTATTATATTCTCCAATAGAAGTCAACCCTGGTAAGTAATTGTTAAGTCAAAAACTAGTATAAATAGAGAGTGACGATTGCTATTTGAAACACACACTCACTCAACTATAGTGCATAGGTGTGAGAGGAGAAGCTCGCTCAAGTGAGAGAGATAACAATTGTTGGAGATCATCTTTTTGTCTTTGGGTTTTACTACTGCCATTGGTGCTCATTATATCTCTGATGAAGTTGCGAGGTTATCTCCTTTATGGTTTCCCCAAGGAAAATATTTATGTCTATTGTCTCTTGTGATTGATTGATTTGCATGCTATTATCTCAGATAAGATCCTAATATCATATTGCTTAAATGATAAAAAATATAACATGCTCTATGATGAGTCCTCATGGACACCGTAGTATAACACTAACTTGTGTGGTATGGATGTTCTACATTGGGCCAATGTTTTAAATGTTTACATGGTAGAGTATACCTACATGTGCATGTAGATACCATAGTATAACACACTTGTGAGTGGTCCTAACCTGTGTGGTATGGATGGTCTACGATGAGTCCTCACGGATGATAGGGCCGGCACTGGGTGCAGTCGAGATCTAAATTTAGTTGTATATGATTCAAATGATTGATTTCATGGATCATGCTAATGGAGGATTACATTGTCCTTGGAATTATGTTCTAAAGTGACCGGTATTGGTCATCTTGTAAATAGATTGTGTGTACTGCGGGTAGCGTGGAGGCGAAAGATAAAGTAGATCAAAGTACAGTAGCGAGGGGTCGAGAGATCAAAGTGAGGTTTCAAATTATTTTTAAGATAAAAGAGTTGTTGCAAAGGATCAAAAGGATCAAAGTGTTGCTGCAAAAGGATCGAAAGGATCAAAGTGCTGCTACAAGGTGTTAGCTCTCTAGGAAACTCTTCTAGGTTGCAGCTCGAAGATTCCTGGTAACTTAATTATTTTCTCAATGATTCACTCAAATGGATCAAGTTAGATGACTAAATCAAACCTCAGTCACTCAAGACATGCATAAACACAACCAGATTGACAAGGATTTTAACTATCACTGTTCAAAGAGTTGTAAATAAATGAATGTATGAAGAACACTTAATTTACTAGTAGAAACATACACACAAAGTATACATGAATGGACAGATAAACCAAGTAAAGTACTTGAAAATTATATTTTATGGATGTATTGAAAAGTTGACAGTTATCAAACATCAGACAAATGGAACTAACATGATTTTGACATTCAGATGCAAGTATAGAATAGACAAGAAGATGAAAATCTGAACAAGTAATGGAAAAAGAAGCTTGTATTACTGTTCATTAAATGAGAAGCTTGAGTTTACAATATCTAAAAAAGTATCTAAAAGTTGAACCCTTTGTTATACATAATTCATAGGCTTTATATCCTTTACAAAATTATTCTGGATCTTGAAAAACTAGATCCAATTTGCTAAAAATAGATAGTCATAAATAGTTGCTAGAAAATAGGAAAAGATCCTATTTTGATGGTCAATATCCATATCTAAAAAAAAATCCCCCTAATCCTTGAAATATTTGAAAGCTGCAGAAAATATTCATGGACTGATAGATGAGGTCAAAAATGCCACCTGGAGGACTGACAGGTCTTCTTTTACCACAAAAAATTGGGCCAAACTGCTGAAAACTAGGGATCAGAGATGAATTTGTTTCTCCAAATATGTGAAACCTGTCTATAAAAAGAATAGGTTATTGTATATTAGTTTGTTGTGAGAAAAAACATCTCTCAGGTTTTTTAAATTCGTTTTCATTTTCCTGAGATATGTATTTCAAAAACATGTGTCAAACCGAAAAAATTTTGAGATCTGAAAATTAGGGCTCAAAGATGGACTCGATTCTCCCAATATGAAACACCTGTAGGAAAAATGAGAGAGGTTATTGTTCTATGACATGTTAGGAACAAAAATATCTGACTATTTTGCAAAATGATTCTCCAGTCGCTCAGAATCATCATTTGAAAATGATGACTTTTCATAGTAAAAACGCTAATTTTGGTGGCTTGGAGCGCCCTGAAATTGCGGTCTTAGCTGCAGAAAGCGGATCTTTCAATGGATTAGACACCATTTTGAAACAATTCTTAGCCAATGAAACCTTTTTTTCGAGTTTTTTGAAATAAATACTAACTCCAAAGTTTTTTCTAAAAATATTTACAAGTTAGAACTTATTAAAATGAGCTTGAAAAAATTTAATAAATTTTTTTCTAATGACTTTCTACCTCTTGATATAATAAATTTGACTAGTTTTATTTAGGAGATAACACAAGGGATCGAGAATATCAGAAGGATTTTATAGAAGATCAAAATTCCACTGCAAAGGACCAAGAAAGATCGAAGTGCTGCTGCAAGGGCTCGAGAAGATCGAAGTGTTGCTGCAAAGGATCAAGAAGATCGAAGTGTTGCTACAAAGGATCAAATTATTAGAAAGGATCAAAATATCGAAGTGCTACTACAAAAGATCAGAAGATCAAAGTGATACTGCAAAGGATCTTAATATTGAAGTACCATTGCAAATGATTAGAAGATCAAAGTGCTATCATGAAGGATCAAAAGATCGAAGCATTGCTACAAAATGATCAAGTGATCATATGATGCAGAAGATGAAGAGTAATTGTTCCAGTTACTTATTGTGCAAAATATTGTGACGTATAGATGTATAGCCTCGATGATCTTGCATATAATATCTCTCTAGTCTTCTATAGTCTATGATGATGTTGTCAATAGAATAACCTTCTTGTTAAGGGCGAGCATTGAATATTGTAACTTCAAAGGATATTATAAATGTATTTTACTGATGTAACCCAAGGGAGATGTGATTATTCCTCCAGTGGGGTGTTACTATTGTATTTGGTCATCATAGAGTAATGAGGCAAATCCTTCATTGTAAGTTGGGGCACTATTACCCTAATGAATATAATAAGGAGGATGAATTCAGACAAAACAAGACTAGAGGAATTAGGATTTCTCTTAAAGAACAGAAATAAAGGTACATTTAAGATGATCTACACATAAAATTTTCTTCTGTGAGTTTCCTGTTTGTTGTATGAAAGGGTAAAGCGACAGTTTGAGATAAATAACACCCGGAGTGTTCCTATGCCATTAGTATGGACATAGGGAAAGATAGAAGAAATGATGAATATTGTTAGCTTTTCTCCATCCTCTTAGGACCCTCAACTAGGTTCAGTCCCTTCTTCTTAGCACAACAAACCCCAAGATATTGGCCCAACAGAGCGAATCCCAATCAACAACACTTGCGACAATGATGTAATCTCACCCAAGATATATTTCTATGGGTAACTACCAGAACTAAGTTTCCACAATTGGGTGAGGTATTCCTGGTACTTCGATCATTTACCAAGGTGGTCAACAAAGCCCATAGGTGGATTAATTATGCTTATTATGAATAGTTATACCAAAACCCAACTTCTCCTTTGCAACTAATATAACAACAACCCCAATGCAACATACATGTATTCAACTTATAACAGTGCAACTGAAATACATCTATTCATTCATAAGCAAATATATAAGCATTCATTCAACACAACATATATACATGTAGTTCAAACACATTCACCATCCATGCATATACATAGAATCTAACGTGGAAATCCATCTTGGAAAAACCACAAAGGTTCTCTTCATATGGCATGAGAAATATATGCACCTTTTGTATGCATAATAAGCTACAGACTCTGTTCTAGATATTCTTATTTATCTACATAGACTCTTTCTTCCTCTCAGTCTATTTGATATTCTCTTCTAATTTATTCCTACTCAACTCTATTAACGATCCACACACATCTTGGATCAACTTAACTTCTCCTACACTTCTGCACACTCAACTGGAGATTCTTCAACTCTAAAGAACTTATCAAACACTAACATACAACAAATACAAATCAATTAACAATGGAAATATTAGCACTCTAACAATGAAGAAGCTAATAACAGAGAAGCTAACCTGCATACAACTTGGGTTCCTCCTTTTATATACTCTTTTACATACTCGTTACAGACTCTTTACCTATCCCTTTCTCATCTGAATTCCTATACTTAGCGCACATGATGTCTTTCCTATTCTAGTAACACCTGACAATAGAAACTAACAACCTTACTTACAAAGATACCTTCATACATGTGGATTCCACCAGCTCTAGCTGACTTCGTACCCACAATATTTATGGCTCGTCACTTTCTAACTATTATTCCCTACTATCATTTTCCATCCATTATACCACTTGCATGCTGTCTAGTACTTTTATTATGTCACATCTTTCCTTTTCTCATTCCATCCTTCTATTGTGAATTCATCTTCTATCGTGGCTTCCTCTTCTATCGCACATATTCCTTCTTCTTCCTTCCTGTTTCTTCCTCTGTCACAAATCCTTTCTCTTCTTCTCTAGTTCTTCTCCATACTTAGGAATAATTCTAAGTGAATCCTACATTACTTTCCCTAGATCCAATAGACCCTCACTGCTCACCACTCAAAGTTATTCCTCCATTATTTTACTTATGCCAAATTTATTTTGAAATTCTTCCAAGATTTTCACTACTCTCTTTGTTTCTAGCTGTACTTCTTCCTCTTTCTTCTGCAATTTCTCCACAAGGTAAAAACTAACTTGTTCCAACATTACCTTCACTACTAATGCAGTTGTTTCGTGCACCTTCTGATGTAAAGGATGAATGACGCATGTAACTCTTTTCGCTTCAGCCTGCATCTCTTCAACCTTTTCTATGTGGTGCTGCTTTTAACAATAAAATTAACACCCTTGAATGTATTGGTCTGAAAACATATTTCTATTTTTCCTGCAACATGAAGACCATATTTTTTTGAACAATTGAGAGCTTCAATATCTCAATCGACCACTACTTCCACAAAGGAAGAAATGTTTGAAGACAAGGTGGCTCTAAAGAGGCAAAGTCCATGACCACTTAAGGGCCAAAAATCAATTCCTATAACTCACACCATGGAAACAATTCCTAACATGGGTATTAATTGTCCTTAAAATACTGAAAATCAAGTTTGATGCCTAAAAACTAGGTAAAGTGGGTTTTTTGAAGGAAATAATAAAAAAGATTCTAAAATCCTAATCTCACATTCATGGTTAAAAGATTGGGTGCACAAACCCCAATCCTATATAAGGAATGCATATGAGGTGAATTAGAGGAGACAAATTGGAGAGCAAATGCATGCTGGAGGAATTGAGGGCTAGAAATCACTTTTCTACTACAAATTTTTTTGGCATCAAAGACTTCAATGGTAGAAAATTAGGTATAGGCTATGGATAAGGAAGACACCTTTAATGGTTGTAAGTATTTATCCATGTCCATCTATTATTAATCAATTCAGTTTTCTTCCCAATTCTTGTTCAATGTTTTTTCTTCAAGTTTTATGTTTTTTTTTTGTAAGCTAGTACCCATAGGGGTGTTGACCCAAAAAATACCTCACTCAGCTCTACATGGCCTACACTACCCAAGGACACCCATGCACGACCTTCGTATCACCTCATTAGACCCCCACACCCTCAAAAAGGCTTAAAAATGAGTAAAAGGGCTTAAAAACCCCCAAAAGGAGCCTAAATAACTCTCCTAGGGGCTAAAACCCCTCAAAGGAGCCTAAAACCCTAAAAGGAGCTAAATTTAGGGTGAAAGGGGATAAATCCTTGACCAAGGGCTTAAAACCCTAAAAATCCCCAAAAAAGCTATAAAAGGAGGGGTGGGGGTCACTCTCAAACAACTCTTCTCTTGCATACTGTTATGTTTCCTGTGGATGCCTTGAGACTCTTTGCCTCTCAAGCCGCCCACATCCCTCTCTCTTCCACTTATCTTCCCCATTGAGCCATAACTCCTCCATTGCTGAGTGAGATAGAGAGGTGCTTCCTCCAGCCAGGGCATGGTGGCCCATTGCACCAAAGAAGAGGTATACTTGTTTGTTTTATTTCATTTCTTCGCTTTTATTTAACCCATAGTTTGTTTTCAAGTTTTTTATATTCTTCTTGTAGGTTTATTTATAACATGTTTTGCAGGTTTATTATTGTCTTTTAGTTGTTTGCAAGTTCTCGGAGCTAAGCCCTAACCCTGTTTGCAGAGGGGCTCACTGCCATTGCTTTATGTTTCTTTTATTCCTTTCTGTTCTGTTCTTCTTTCATGCATTTTCAAGCAAGAACCTACCCTTCCATCCTATAGATATAAGGGAACCATTCCTGCCCCTGTAGCAAGGAGAAATCCCTGCTACAGAACTAGTGACCATAATGGGGATTTTGTTTAAGCTCTTTTCTGATTCCTAAAACCAATGAAAAGATAGCCGAGCACAACTACTTCCTTTCCTACTCGCTAAAGTATAGGAAAGGGTGTCTACATCGTCTCGTTTACCTCCTTTTATGGACTATGTAGAGCATCAAATGAAAAGGACCACCTTGGCGTATTCAGGCCAAGACCGTTCCCCTCTGCATACTTTTATGGTTTCTCGGGTAGAGGGGCCGCACTTTACGAAGAAGCTCACCATGGGTTGTTGTTAAGCTCTTTTCCAGCCTTCTCATCAAGAAAATATTGTTGAGAAAACTTGGTTTCATTCATGCTCATAAAAGTATCTGAATGACCGTCCAATCAGTATAGGTTTAACCTTTTTCGGCTTGATTGGACTACCAATGGTAAAGAAGTCTCTCATCCCCTACAGGATGGGAAAGCTCTCTTATGTATACTTTTATCCTTTTTCAGCCACAGGGGACTACCAATGAAAAAGATCCCCCACTAGAGTCTTCTTCGTGCTTTCAGACTGTATAAAATTGAAAGCACCACCGAGCATCTACTTGTTAGTTTTTCAACATTTAAGCTAGCATTATGTTAGGATCTTTTCACTGAGAGAATAACAAGCACAGCAATAACATAAGCACATCACATGAGACAAGAGACACAAAGAGTTTTGATAGGGGAAACCATAAATGGAGAAAACCCCTCAACTTCCTCTAAGATAGTATCACCACAATATGTGAAACCCAAAATAGTAAGATGACCTCCCAACACAACAGCAGCCTTCTGTCTTCTGTCAAGCCAAAGTATTTCCTTCTCCAAAGGTGTGCCACACATGAGAGAGAAAGTGATGTAATTCACAAGCGATAAATAGAGAGACTCTCACTCTCTATTTATATTCTTCCGTTGACTTGAAGTGCACTCAACCATGTAGTCTTAACTTACAATTACTTACTCGAGCCTACACCTTAATTAGTGTATAATAACCTAACTGCCCCGAAACTGTGGGGACTTACCTAATGACTTGACAAGACTTGTTTACATTAATAATCCTCCCGATCGGAACATCGAGGTAATACAATATGACTCAA
>LPNX010840213.1:52949-72061 GCA_001517045.1 Pseudotsuga menziesii
TAACATTTATCCATATCTCATTGAAACTTTCTAGATGCCTTCCATCTCTACCAGGACAACATTGAGATTGTGCACTAATCCAATATGTCAGCAAAGAGGTTTCATTCTAGATAAGTAGCAATGGAGAATTTGTATAGCCCCATGAGCTACTTACCCATCACATGCATATTAGTAGTATTCTGTCATTAATGCAAACATCCTATCATGCATAATACAATAACTGAATATAAACAAATGCATAACAAAATAATATAATGAAATGACAATTGAATACTTATCTTTATTTGTTTCTAGGGTAGACTCCTTCTTGAGCCTTCAGCTTCATCGTCTTCTTCATTCATAATAGCATTGTTTCTTATCCAAAAGCTAAGGTGGATAAGAAGTTCTTCAAGATTTGAGATCTTCATATTCCTCATTGATTGAGGGATCTTCTTTGGATGGTGACATCTTGATCTTCAATTGCTCCCATCTTCTCTTCTCTTCTTATGATTTAAGCTTCTTCTTCTTCCCAAAGTCTGCTGAAAGTAATCACTTCCTTCTGGAACACATTCCTTGAATGAATGAATTCCATGATCCTGGGAGGCCATTCAAGGTGGCCATCATCACTTCCATGAGTAATGTTACCTGTGAGATCTGATACCAGAACATATTCATCCTCACTTGAAGAATCTTCACTTTCATATCTGGATCTCTTTCTGGATGGTTCATCATCCTCTGCAGCATCAGCATGATGTCTTCTTTGGCCTCGTCTCCCTCTGAAACTGGAACCTCTATGCTCATGTAGGTGTCCAATCCAGTTTCTTCAGAGAGATCATATACTTCCAGGCTTGGAATTTGTCAACTTCCCCAAGCTTGTCACCAAGCTGACTTGATATATCATATTGAAATGAGAACCTCAAATGGAAATATCAAAGGATTAGATCTTACCGATTTGAGGTGTCCGTCCTTGTCCCGGAGTTTGTTGATCTAGGGTTTGTCACAGAAACCCTAATTTTCAAAAATTGGAATCTTTCATATCTGATTGGATGAACAGATAAATCTCTTCAAATGCAGCTGTCCAATGTACTCATTTTCTGAAAACAGTGGAGGGAAACTCCCGGAACAGGAAGCACTAATTTTCTGATTTCTTCTGTAGAAATTCCTGTTACTATTTCTGTGATATCTCTGAAATTACTAATCCTCTGTGTCTGAAATTTCTCTCTGAGGTAACCTCACATGTCCCGGATCCAACACCATAGGTTTCATTAGAATTTCTTTTACCATTTGGGATTTATGATCATTTTCCCAAGGTGACCTGTCACAGGACTATTCAGAACAGCGAAGTTGAACGGCATGCCACGTGTCACTGGTTCATCTTCTGAGTCTGACCTTTGGAACATAGAAATTAAAGTCCGTTCCATTTCTGGAAAATCTTCAGGAATTCCATTTGGACCTCTGTAGCCCAAGATATTGCAGATCTCCCCAGGTGTCCTATTTATGGATTATTTCTGGAAGAGGATGGAACCCTAACTTGGAGAGATCATATATCCCAGAATATAGCGAATCAGAGGCTAAAATTTGGACACAGTGTTCATCAGGATTTTATCTTCGGTCCATGCACTTTTTAGAATCTGATACTTCGCCAATCTTGGAATATAGCGACTGTACCAAAACTTAGCAGTTTTAGTATTTAGGGTTTCTCCTAGCTAGGGGTCAAACTAGGGTTTGACTTTCCCGGAGATTTACCCAACCAAATTTCTTGATCCAGGTCTCTAAATTTCGGTTTTGATGAGGAGAATAACCCTATGCTAGTCTCACTCAAAAACTCCTCTTCTGTAGAAAGCCCTAATTTCCACATCAAAACTGAAAATGCTTGAAATTGAATTCCGCATCGACAGAAAGATGCACCCTTCAATGGAGAGTCATCTTAGCATACTTTTGCTGAAAATATATGGAGGAATATCCACAAAATAGGAATCCCTAGTTCCTGTAGCTTCACAATGTATTCTTCTCAGGTTAGCTCTGATACCATGTTAGTTTTTCAACATTTAAGCTAGCATTATGTTAGGATCTTTTCACTGAGAGAATAACAAGCACAGCAATAACATAAGCACATCACATGAGACAAGAGACACAAATAGTTTTGATAGGGGAAACCATAAATGGAGAAATCCCCTCAACTTCCTCTAAGATAGTATCACCACAAGATGTGAAACCCAAAACAGTAAGATGACCTCCCAACACAACAGCAGCCTTCTGTCTTCTGTCAAGCCAAAGTATTTCCTTCTCCAAAGGTGCGCCACACTTGAGAGAGCAAGTGATGTAATTCACAAGTGATAAATAGAGAGACTCTCACTCTCTATTTATATTCTTCCGTTGACTTGAAGTGCACTCAACCATGTAGGCTTAACTTACAATTACTTACTTGAGCCTACACCTTAATTAGTGTATAATAACCCAAGTGCCCCGAAACTGTGGGGACTTACCTAATGAATTGACAAGACTTGTTCACATTAATAATCATCCCGATCGGAACATCGGGGTAAGACAATATGACTCAAATACATAATAGAAACATCCTGGAATAAACATCAGGTTACAATATATAAAATACATATAAGAATACATTTCGAAGTTACATATACATCAACACTACTTTCTTGGGCTCACCAAAAATCCACAAGATCGTACCACAACGGTGTCCCTAGACACCACCCTACAGAAAACAATTTGGCAGCATTCCCCCGTTGGGTCGCCTTTTGTTCAGAGTGTGATGGCAGGGTGGACCAGGCAGCAAATGAAATTGACTCATGGGAATGGGATCATAGCTATAATACCAGGAATGTCACTATAGATGGGAATGGTATCATAGCTATAATACTAGATCGATCCCACAAGATACCTGGTTCAGTTTTTTAAAATTTCAAGTTTATTTCAGTTTATGCCCTAGTTTTAAAATTTCTTGTCAGATCTAGGTTAAATCTTGTTTAATTTCAGTTTTTGTTACTACCGAAGCCTCTGCAAGGAAAATACGAGTCTTTTTGGCCACAGTACAGGTTACTGTCAGTCGGATTTGACTCAGGATCAGAAAAACCCCAAATCCAGAGCAGGTTGAACTTATCGAGCCTAAACAGGGGACCAGGTCGCTCATTTAGGCCTCACAAGCATGAACAGGTCGCTCTTTTCCCCCTGAAAGGTGCGAATTCACTTAGAAGGACAAACTACTTCTGTCTGTAAAATATATGCGACCCCCACACCTGTTTTAGGAAAAATTTGGCGACCCCCTCGCCACATTTGGCCCAAAAACATGCAGCCTATCACTCAGATGTTAATTTTTAAGTTATTAGGGACTATCTGTGTGGCTCAGCCGCCTCTATCCAGCATAGTAGTTCCATTTCTTTTTCTATTTTAATTTACAACAATTCCATGTACAAATAAAGTGTAAATCCCCCAAAAACAATTTAATGGCTTAATGAATGTAGCTAAAATTGACATAAAATTAACAATCTTGCTTATCCTTCCTCCTCTATCCAATCATCACCCTTCGGGGTATTCTAGGATAAGATAAAGGGAACAACTCGTATAGTAATAGGCCCTTCACTAAATATGGTTCAAAACCATTAAAAATGGATGACTTGGAAGGTATAGGGGGTAGAGAAGGAGGGATTCTCACAGTGCTAAGCGTCCTCCCTATTGACTAACCTTGCATCTGGGAGGTGACCTGTTGATCTACGGATGGCCTTAGTCCCATTTGTGTTGAGATCCCAACACCTTCTCTTGGTTGAAGAAGAATATAGGTGTAAGGTAGTCACCTAGTTAGGCTGTCACAATTCAAGGTAAAAAAATGGTATTTGTATACACAATTTTTGTTTATTTACTGCTTGTATTCACAAGGATATGAACTTTACAACATATTCATAAACCACTTGCAACCACCTGATAATAGAAAAACAACAATACATATACACCATACCACGTAATCAACCCCACTCAGTTCATGACGTTGAGAGAGCCACTAAAATTGATTAATTTACACTAAGTTCAAAAATTTGCAGTCTTTGAGGACCTAATTCCCTGACTGCCTTAACCATGGGAAGTACTTGGGCTTAACCCAGAAACTCATTGTGAGGAGTACCATGGGAACCCCAAAGTAGTTGGCTGCTAAGAGGAATTCCAAGCAAAATGGGCAATGACCCCCACCGATTGAGTAGAAACGCCCATGAGGAAAAAGCCAAGCGTTGTCTTCTGGTAGTCTTGGTGGCTGAGTGACCACCTACAGCCAATAGGAATCCATTGAAACTGGGGTCCAAAATATCATTCCCACTAGATTGATACATAAATCTAACACAATTGATCCCCCACGCTCTTCCTCATGCCTAAGAGGTGAACAACCACAATTTGCAACATTGAAACGACACTGTCGAGACCATTCTCATTGACCTCTCACACCATTAGAAGGCCACACAACCTCTGATTCAGATTCAGACCCATATCAGTCTAAACAAGACCTCCATACTACAACATCAAGCCCCATGGCTGGTGCAAATTCAAATCCATTTTCCAGTATAGCCATAGCTAGTGGACCCATGTCCACACCACAAATTATCACCAACAACCCTGCAGGTGGCCCCAGCATGGTCATGCAAACTGTCATCAATTAGCTGCCACCATCCATAGTAACCAATCAGGCTGTCCCACCTGCAACATTGGCGGGAAATGGACCTTCCATATACACTACCCCTCCTATCACACATGGGGGCAATGGCCCTTCCATTCACATTGTCCCTCACATCACACTTGGGGGCATTGGCTCATCTACAATGGCACCACCAGCACCCCCAGCTATGCAGGTACATTATGCACCTGCAAACCCCACCACCATACCTCCCCCATCTCACATCAACCTGGGGTCAAATCTACTTTTCACGAATCATCTTAACTTGCTTGATTTCGATCGAATGACAAACGACCCCATCCGCCATCAAACCTTTTAGCCTCCCATGCCAACCAAGCTGCCATCGAACATTCCCAAGTTTGAAGGCAAGGCAGGGGAGTGTCCTCAAAATCACATCATGACATGTCATATATGGTGCTCCTCAAATAGCATCATAGATGACTCGATCAGGCTAATACTATTCCAACGCACCCTCACAGGTGCGGCAGCCAAATGGTACATTGAGCTATCGCAATCCAAGTACCCATATTTCAACTCCTTAGCTTTCATGTTCCTACAGTATTTCCAACTCCCTATTAGATATGATGAAGGGGTGGAGATCCTGTTATCCTTCTACCAGAGCACTGTGACACATATAATCGACCACATCCATGAGTGGTGGTGACCTCGTAGTTTGTGCAAAATCCAACTTGACGATAGTATCTTCTTGGATCGGTTTCTCAAAACCTTGCTCCCACCCATAGCAAAGGACATCGCATCTGAACGTCGTCAATCTGAAGAGGAGGCCATACTGAAATACCAATAGTTTAACCTGATCTATGCTCAGTCTAGATACCTGGGCACCGTCATTCCAAACGCTCCCTGCTCGGGTACCTCCTACCAGGATGCACCGGGGGCATCCCATGCTATAGATGGCATCATAGGCTCAATCTCCCAACAACCACAACACCGTCCAACACCACCTACAGTTCCACCACAACCAAGCAACACTACTAATTTTGCTTACCAAAACCAAACTCTGGCCTATGCCAGAATGATGTCCCTGTCCGGAGCAACAACTTCCTACGCACAACCTGTGCCACCGCAGCAGGATCAGGACATGGCATGGCCAACACAGCAGTACGCGGGGCAAATTCCCACATTTGTGGCACCGCAACCCACCCAAATTTATTATGCACCACCAGTGCAAGTATTTCAAGCCCCCACCCTTTCTCAACCTGCTTTGTTGGGACAAGTATTTGCACAACAAAACCGTCCCAACTAGCCTGTCCCCAACAATCAATAAGGGCAAGCTAGAAATAATTGGCCCCAGAACCAAGCCAATAACCAACCGCAGGGAGGTGGTCAACAACCAAACCCTCCCAACAATGCCACAGCAAATCAACCTGCCCAAAACCCCCATGACCAAATGCACCTAGATGCAACACCCCATTGCACACAATCCAACTGTGCACACTTTGTGAGTTCTATGGGCACTACACATTCGAGTGTCCCCTCATGGGTCATGCTAAGCAGGCCATTCATAACAAGGCCCAATAGGATGCCAATGCTATGAACCAAGTCCAACCTAACCCGGCACCACAAGGACCTCCCCCCATGGTGCTTCAAAACCCACTACCAGTCCAAGGATTGGTGGTAACCACACCCCCTCCCAAGGCCAATCCCAATGCTCCGGGGGAACCTCCCACGGCAGAAGAGGTTAACCTACAAACTAGATGGAATCAGTATGGTACCACCACCGAACCCGCTGACACATCAATGGAACCTATGTCCAAATCAGTCAACGCTCCTCTTTAGTTACCCCATTTCCCCCGGCCCCCCATATGCTGAGTGATCAATAATTCCACGGCTAGAGCTGTAGTCAGATATAGCATCCTGGATGATTTGGCTCAAACACCAATGGCCATGTCCCCTCTGGAGGTACTCAAAATGTGCCCAACGCAGCGAAAATCCTTTCTAGCCACTCTTGGGGCTGTAGACCCCTCCGACTCCAAGTTGATCACATTCAACATGGAGAATGGAGAACCATGCATGCCATCCACTATCACCTTCCAAATCCCAATGTTTGTCCAGAACTTGGTTGTGTACCATGTTACCCCCAATTTGACAGGGGTGTCCAAAGTTTTTTCACATGGATGGAAACTCCTTTTTGGACTTGTTACAAATCATTCATAGCAGCATAACTTCTTCAGGACAGAGCATTTTTTACAGCAGTCAGTGTGACCTATCAAACTACAAAGAAGACAATACAAAACCTCTGCTTAGCATTTTTATTAGCCATGGTTATAGCCAATTCAACTCTCTCAAAAAATCACGATTGGCCTTCTATCACTCCAAGCTTATTTTCTTTATTCCAGACCATGCAATCTATTGTGGTATATATGCCTGATCCAGAGAAACGGAAGAGGGAATTTTCTATGCTAGCAAAAGCTTCAATTTTGTTAGGCATTATTAAAGATGGTTATTTCAACAATCCAGAATCTATTGCTTCAGTTTTGGATGTGCATGGTTGGCCATTATATTCCTCTCCATGTAGTATAGCCATTGTAGCCCAGAATGCTTGGAAGTATGAAGCTGGGTTTAGCTGGTGATCATCAATATATAAATGTAGACCTTGCAGTGGCCCTCTTTCATTCATGGCTCAGGGGAACTGGACATTCTGAATATTTTAATCCATGGAGTGCAACTAAAGAAGGTTACTTGCCAGATCCCTTCAAGGAAGGGCTTGCAATGGAAAATATTCTAGGTTGTGCACAGGTTATTCCTGATTCATATGTAATGCACAATAAACACTATAATATGAAAGAAGCTGGAAATGTTGATTCTGTCTTGAAAGCATGGAAGCATATGCAAAGTGGTTTTCACATGCGATAAGAACAGAGAGACAGGCACTTCTAGAGACTAAAGGTGGGATCAGTGATACCCAAAGCTCTAGTAGAATATTGGAAATTTTTTTCCACCAGCATCAAAGTACTTGAAATTCCAAAATGAAGTCAAAATAGGTTGTGCTCTTTCACTGTATGTCTGTACGAGACCCTTAGTTACTCCTCTCTCGGCTAGTCAACACTTGTGATGTCCATCATAGGGCCATTTTTGTGCAAAGTCATTCATCTTTTACACAATTTCATTCTAGTACAACACCTAATTCTCCAAAGATTGACCTTTCATGGCAGCTGTTCCTACAAAGAACATGGGATTACATCTACCGGTGTGCAAGAAAAGCACCTAATGATTTGCAGGTTGTGGGAAATGGAGATATTTTGGCATACACAGACTGGAATGAACATATGAAGAATGGGTCAAATCTTTCAACATGCATGGTTTCTCGAGGAGCCTTAATCAAGCCATGGATATTTACTGAAATCAAGGAACAAAGGCATTGGGACATTAGCTTTGGGGAAATGTCTTTACAACTACATAGAGCATGAAAGTTGCCTGTCAGTTTTGTTTGGTGACGTTTTCACTGTAAACGTTTGTCATAGGGTATCCAGAATGGGCATCTATTTCCCTTGTGTCATTTTTCAGTTAGCTGCGGGGAGAAATCTATGATCTGGGAGCGATGGCAGCTTGAAGTCATGAAAACTTTGGAGCAGTGCTAACAACAATTGAATGTTTGAGCCTGAAATTGTGGATGTTGAACCCACACTAAATTTGCAACTGACTAGAGAGAAAATCACGGAGCAGTTCACCCTTAGATCGGAGATCTAAATTCTTTTTGGCAATCGAATTGAAGGATACCTATCTCCACACTCCTCTGGCAGCCGATTCCTTGAACTAAAACTGTCAATTCTAGTGTCTACCCACACTTGTAGCTGAGTCTCATCTCTTCAAAGAATAAAATCAGCAGTTTGCATTGGAAATATTTCGGCTAAGTAAGTTGGACGCCAATAAACATGAAGTTAGCATTGAGGAATTGATTGTGGTTTGACTGTTATACTGGTCTCAATCACTGAAACCATCACTCATTACATCATCACGGCCACTGCCAACTCCTAGCTGATTGACGTAGAGAGGGTTCCATTAGAGCACTGAGTTCAACTGACAGATGGTCGGGGTCTTGGGACAACCATTTGATTTAGCAACCCAGTCAACTTCATGATTACTGAGTTGTTGGACTCTGCAGGTGGGTGATCTCATTGTTTTTGGCCACAATAGCGGCTGACTGTCCACCTTTTTCCCACATAGCAACTGTTTTGACGTGGGCAGCTAAAAGTTATTTAAAAAAGAAAAAAAATATTTTGATTATCAGTTAGCCAGAGTATAAGTTAGAGTAAAAGACTACTTAAATAATGTGGTAGTTAAGTAAAGGCTGATTGAGAGAATAGTGGATGTATGATCCCAAATCACCTTTTACTTTATTATTATTTTTTGAAAAGAAAAGGTCTTTTTGGCTTATAAAGCCTGACCTTTTCAATTTGTAAGGGGGGAAAGTTTTTGGGCTGGGAGGATTTTTTCCCCAGAGTTAATAAAGAAATTCATTGTGGAGTTTTTGGACATGTTGGGTTTTTCAGTGGTAATCTTGTGTTTTCATAAGTTGTAAACTAAGCCGACATAGAAGGCTAACAATCTAGCACGTTGGGAAAGCATTTGCAGCTACCAAATTGCTTGTCGTCGTTATGTTCTTGGAGGTCTGGGAGTAATGGAAAGTAGTCAGTTATACTACCATTCTCCTAGCCTCTGATTATGGAGTGGACCAGCCTGATGTCCCTTATGCAAAACACAAAGCCTTTCTGAGTCCCTTTCTGACTCCATTCACCCTTCTGATACTGGCACTGGCCTTTCCCTCGAAGCCTAATCCTCCCTTCCCTTCCTACCCATCAGTCTCACTTATTTTCCTTTCTGCTACCCGATTTTCTCTAAGGCATCCTCTTCAGATCACCCTGCCCTCAGCTGCACCTGCCTTAGAGATCAGAACTTAGGGAAACCCCCCTAGAGCTGGAGAAGAGCCATCCTGAAGCGAGGAGAGAGAATGTGTAGTGACATTGGCCTCTCGAGAGAGAGGTTGTCCCCGGGCCAGCATGCCCGCGACTTGGGATTTCGGCACCCGCATGCTAGTTTTGGGCAACAACACATCGGTGCATAGTAGATGAGGGGGCATCTACATGCGTTATGTCTACTCTAGTCTAGAAGAAACTTGGATCCCCAATTATTTAGTCATCCTCCATAAATTTGTAGGCTTATGATCGCCATCCCACTAAATCCCAAGGAATCCTTCCCCATGTCCCCATCACATTAGCTGGGAAGATAGTGCTGATTGACATAGAGGTTGTCAACACTCAACTGGACTATAACCTTCTCCTTGGAAGAAGTTATATGTATCCCATGAGAGCTGTCGCATCAACTATATTCCATCTCATGATGTTCCCCCATGAAGAGAAGATTGTGACGGTTGATCAGCTCACTTATCATGATCCGCAAGGGTTAACAACACCTGCCAATGTTATCCCTACCATCACCACCATTGAGCCACAAGGGATGACCATACACGCCAATGTCGTCCCGGCAATCAACACCATGGTTGACAACACACCAGCCTCCCCATTGTTGAATGTGGGCCCTGGGTTGTTTGCCGATACCACCATGACGACTCATTTCCCGTTAGTGTCACCACCACCAACAAAAAATGAGACTGCAGAATTGTGCATTCTCTCATCCAGAACCACTGTACCCAAACAACAACCACAGCTATAGCCCCAACCACAACCACAACACCGTCTACAGTCACAACATCGACATCAGTTGCAACATCATCCATATCTATAGCATTACGCGCAGTCGCGACCACAACGGCACCCCCACATACAACTAGCATGGAGTTATCTGGGCTCCTCACCAGTCCATAAAATTCCCTTCCTCTTTCCCCTGCTTGGTGTCATGAGCAAGCCAGTAATGGCACCCTCAACCTACCCAACTTTACATTTGGCATTTTGGTGTGGTATCTTGATCCACCAGCTCAAGCATCATTACCCTAGGTAGTTTTAACACCTGTATAGCCCATTGTGGTCGAGTCCCATCCTCCACCCGGTCCGCAAAAACCAACCACTACACCTGCACCTGCACCGCCCCACTCAAAAAGGGGCAGGGGCAAGAACACCAAAGCAACTGCAGAACCTTGAGAGATCTTGCCTTGTGCTGTCTATGAACAATAGGGCCATCCAACTTAGAACTGCCCTGATATTCCAATGATCTGTGTGCATTTGGATGCCATGGACACAACCAAAAACCTCCCCGTGGTTGAACTTCCAACCGCGCCAATAGTCAGAAACAAGTCACTGATAACAAACCATGCTTGCGCTCTCTACAGTCTATATGGACATTATTCTCACCATTTCCAAGAATTTCCTAAATTTTGAATGGCTTTGGCCAACCTCCAACAACATTCCCTTGAATCAGAGATCACTCTAATCGAAGAAGTTCACTCCCCACCTCCTTCTTTAGACACCATGTCCATCTACATGATGTCCAGTTCTATAGACCCTCTTGTCTCCACCATCACTGACGGTCCATCACACTTGTCTCTTCCATTATTTCCCCAGCCACAGCCGCAACCTCAGTCACAACCTCAACCTCAGTTACCAAGGAAACATTGGGGTTCATTCTCGATCAACATGATCCTTTTCCTTTTCCCTTTCCTTTTCCTACCATCTAAGATTGTGAGTAAGTCTATCTTGGAAACCCACAATCTATAGGATTTCACACTGGTAGATCCTATGTGGTACCTTGAACCACCTACCATACCTTTGAGGCCCCAATATGTGTTGACTCATGTCCAGCCAATTGAGATGATGTTGCACCTACCTCTAGGTCCATCAAAGAATCCTCTTGTCTCCAGGCCTGATCCTCTTCCTCCAACACAGACTGGGGGCAAGGCCACAAAAACCACAACCATACCATTTTCATGATATCTAGCACCAGTTTTCCTTTCACCTCGTCGGCTGTGGAAGATCCACCTGATCTATCCCGGCACCACTTACGCGATGACGGAGATATATGTAAGACAACCTTCGGTTTTACCCCATTCCCTTTAAACCATAGTGTGGAATCAGGTCTTCCCATAAAATACCATATTTTGTCATACCACCTTTTGTAATGACCTTCGTCTAGGAAAGGGGGCATACCTCTTCACTAACTTAGATGGTCGACTCTTGAAGAAGATGCACAACGGGCTCCATCTCAAGAGAGTCTATGCCTGATATAGCCACTATGAGTCCCTTATAGCGTAGTCTATTTCCTTTCTTATTTTTCAATTTTTTTAGCACAAGTCATTGGCAACACCATTAGCTGCTACTCCAAAGTCACCCAAAATCAGTTTGAGACACCTCTCACACCTCCGGGCTCAAATTTATATCTCCTTATGAGACCATCGTCTCATGTTTAACAAATAAATTTCGGGACTGTTTCCTGGAAGCTACCTCAATTTATGAGCCACATCATGGCGATGCAACTGTCTATGGACTTGTACTTGTATCACTCTCCCCTACCACTATTCATGCGGGTTTTTGGGCCATCGCCCGTTAAGGATCACCATTTTTCTTCTTATTTTGTATTTTAACACATAGTTGTCTTCTCCATCCACCGCACCTTACGTGGACGTCTTGACAATTGTCCACTAAACAATTTATTTTTCTTGCATGTATTTGGCATATAAGTGCCCTCGGACTTGCACTCACATCACATGTAGTCAAGTCTATCCACCGCAACTCACACACAACTCTCCTAACCTTTTTCCGAGAGCCACCTTGATTTACGTGCCTCTACCGCACCGACTGGTGAGCCTCTACCGTGATCTATCCTGCGCATGTATTGGTATGTTTGAGAGCCTTCTGGTCCATCCATACTATGTGGATGACCTTCGGACCACTGTCCACCATCCCAAAAAGGGGTACCACCTGTGCCACCGTAATCAGTTGACCATACTGGAGTTTCATTTAAGCTCTTTTATGATTCCTAAAAACAATGAAAAGATAGCTGAGCACAGATGCTTCCTTTCCCGCTCGATAAAGTATAGGAAAGGGCATCTACAGCATCATGTTTATCTCCTTTTGTGGACTATGTAGACCATTCAATGAAAAGGACCACCTTGGCGTATTCAAGACAATACCATTCCCCTCTGCATACTTTTATGCTTTCTCGGGCAGAGGGGCCGCACTTTATGAAAAATCTCATGATGGGTTGTTGTTAAGCTCTTTTCCAGCCTTCTCATCAAGAAAATATTTCCGAGCAAACTTGGTTTCATTCATTCTTGTAAAAGCATCTGAATGACTGTCCAGTCAGTATAAGTTTAAACTTTTCTGGCTTGATTGGACTACCAATGGTAAAGAAGTATCTCATCCCCTACAGGATGGGCGAGCTCTCCTATGTATATTTTTATCCTTTTTCGGGCACATGAGACTACCAACAAAAAATATCCCCCATTTGAGTCTTCTTCGTTCTTTCAAACTCTCTAAAATTGAAAGCACCAACGAGCATTTACCTTCTCGGGCTTGCCAAAAATCTACTAGATCATACCACAATGGTGTCTCTAGACACCACCCCACAAAAAACAGTTTGGAATCATTCCCACTTTGGGTCTCCTTTGTTCATAGTACTCTGCAATGTGTCTTCCTTGGATCCCATCAATATCAAAAGTGTCCACCTCCCCCAAGTATTTCCCATCTATAGTGACATTCCCATGAGTCAGTTTCATTTGCTGCCTAGTCTGCCCTGCCATCATACTCTAAACAAAGGAAGTTTGAGTCTACCACACTCCCTCTACCCCTGTTCAATTCTTTCCATCCCCCTCCCCCCCCCGATTTAGTGGGTCAGTCCGTAGATTGTCTCACACCTTTCGGTTATCTCCCTCGCGCTTTTGGCCAAGGAAACATCATTGCCTTGACTAGGGGAAGGTCTCCCTCTATTGACGACAACACACATATTCCAGAGGATAGACCCAAAGGTCCCTATACCTTGGTTTCATTAACATCATTGATGAGCTCCTTATACCACTTGAGAGGAGTCCTTAGTGCCTCTTGGGATGGTTGTTTCTCACGTGCTCAACTTCAACTACATCATTGCACCGTTGAGATTCATACAGAGTTTGGTTTGTGCAGTATTTGGTTGAAGACCCCGGATGTTACCTGACTCTAGCACATTGATGAGTCTATTTGAGGGACCTAAATAGGTTATGTCCCTTGTGATTTTTGGGTTGTGTTGGAGACAGTGTTCAGAAGCCCCAACAGTGCTTCTATATAGATTTATGATTGATGCAGCATACTTGTACCACATAGACTTCGACTCTTAATCAGTGAGTCCATATAGCTATGTACCATCCCAAATATAGCAAGCCATCATTCATGAAGATATTGCATTCCGTGAGAATGCCATGGGTCCAATGTACCAGTTCTTCAGAGCAGTATTGTATTTAGCCTCACATTGAGGCACCCACTATGTATCATCAGTTGTATATGATCGGCTCTGGTATTTTAGAGCATAGATCAAATTATTCTTTTAACATTGTCATGAGCATGGGGATTCCCCCCTCATCCATATACATGTCACACATTATTTGTATCTCACCCATTGATGGGAACCATATTAATACAAAAACCAAAAGTCGCCATGCCCCAGCCCCAGAAGCACCACCTCTTTGCAACAAATCCTATGATGTCCGTCGAACATACGATGAGCTCCTGCCCTCACACATCAGGGGGCAATATGTTAACCCAAAAAATCCCTCACTCAGCTCTACATGGCCTACACCACCCAAGGACACCCATGCACAACCTTCGTATCACCCCATCAGACCCCCACACCCTCAAAAAAGCTTAAAAATGAGTAAAAGGGATTAAAAACCCCAAAAAGGAGCCTAAATAACTCTCATAGGGTATAAAGCCTCCAAAAGGGGGCTAAAACCCCTCAAAGGAGCCTAAAACCCTAAAATGAGATAAATTTATGGAGCAAGGGGCTAAAAGCCCAAAAAAGGGGCTAAATCCCTGACCAAGGGCTTAAAACCCTAAAAATCCCTCAAAAAGTTATAAAAGGGGGGGTGGGGGTCACTCTCAAATAGCTCTTCTCTTGCATACTGTTATGCTACCCATGGATGCCTTGAGACTCTTTTCCTCTCAAGCCACCCACATCCCCCTCTCTTCCACTCATATTCCCCATTGAGCCATAGCTCCTCCATTGCTGAGTGAGATAGAGAGGTGCTTCCTCCAGCCAGGGCATGGTGGCCCATTGCACCAAAGAATAGGTATACTTTTTGTTTTATTTCATTTCTTTGCTTTTGTTTAACCCATAGTTTGTTTGCACGTTTTTTATATTCTTCTTGTAGGTTTATTTCTAACATGTTTTGGAGGTTTATTACTGTCTATTAGTTGTTTGCAGGTTCTCAAAGCTAAGCCCTAACCCTATTTGCAGAGGGGCTCACTGCCATTGCTTTCTATTTCTTTTATTCCTTTCTGTTCCATTTTTCTTTCATGCATTTTCAAGCAGAAACCTACCCTTCCATCCTATAGACAGAAGTGGAGCCATTCCTGCCCCTGTAGCGAGGAGAAATCCCTGCTACAAGGGGATTTGATGTTGTGACCTTCCATTTACAACTTCTCATCTCATTAACTTATTACCAATTGATCTAACCCCCATGGGTTTCTTCAAGTTTTGTGTTGATGTAGAATTGGTAGGAGATTAAATATAACCTATATTTATTAAATATAGTTTGTTAGGATAGTAGGAAGGATTTTTGTGGTGAGATTTTGTAGGTTTAAAGGAGATTCAAAGGGTTGCAAGATCAACCATCAAGACACTCCATCAAACTTCAAGGCTACAACACGTTTTATCCTCCCTCCCTTCCCTTCTCAAACTCCATGAAAGAAGATTTAATATATTAAGATTATTGTGATAATTGATTTGTTTTCTGTCGACTAGGCTTCACCCACCCCATAGAAATAGGAGAGTAGGATATAACTTCAGTTGTAGAATACTCCACTAGCAAAATTGCGACTCCACTGGGGAGCTATAGGGTTCTTCTCTTGAAATTAGAGTTCTTGATTTTTTCCCCTTGTTTGGGTGTATTTTCCTTCAAATATATGAGTTCATGCTTAATCTATGTCTTTAGAGAGCTTATTTCATTTCTAGAGGCTAAAACCAGCCTAGATTAACCTTTATCAATCAAAATGCTTGAAATGTTTTAGGATTTTTTTTCGCAAGATCTACATTTTATTGATATATGCAGGTCACAGTGGTGACATATGTGTATACACACATGCCACACACTTATTCCGCTTATATTTTCATATACATGTGGTTATTCTGTGAACAATCATGTATGGAACATAGTCTAGTAGTTTGGGCATAAAATCCTCATTTCTTGTCTGTTTTGAGTGATTTTAATTGTTATGGAAAGCTTAGGAAGCCTTCTAATTTATTTTACAGTCTAATTTCAACCATTTTGGTTAATATTTGAGGATTTGTTAATTTTTTAAATATTTGTGTGCCTACTATCTTGAAAATTGTCAAACAATTGTCAAAAAACAAGGAATCACAAATCATTGTTTTAGGCCTATATTTAGGGATGATTTTGAAATTTGCAGACTTGTATATGACCATAGATACCTATATGGACCTATCAGGAGAATATTTTAATAAATTAGGATCAGTTTCACTTGAATTTGTAAGTCTTAGAAACCTCCTTAAAAATCTAGGAACAGAAAATTATAGGGCCTAGCAACAAGGCTTAGTCACCCTTTACATACTGCATGCCATTTAACCAAGGAAAGAGGAAAAAACCCAGTGGGAAAAATGCTCCCTTAAACATCGACTGTAAAACAAAATTTGGAAATCTTGTCATTGCTCATGCTTCATAGCATGATCAGAAATCCCCAGCAGTGATTTGAGATTGTTGAATGTCTTCTCACAAAAAAATTTGGTGAAGATATCTGCTACTTGTTCTGAAGATGAACGGAAGAGTAGGTGAATGGTTCCATCATGCACAAGCTGTCTGATGTAGTGCATATAGATCTCAATGTGTTTGGTTCTCTGCTTCTGAACTGGATCATTGCAGATTCGAATGGTACTCTGATTATCACAGTAGATAGTAGTTGAGTATTCTGATTTGAAGCCACACTCTCCAAGTAACCCCTGCAACCATAAACATTGAGTTGCTGCATTTACAACTCCTCTGTACTCTGCTTCTGTAGATGAGAGTGCAATGGCACTCTGTTTCTTGCTTGACCAATTGATTGGCCCTTCTGCAAGCATGAACACATATCCTGATGTTGAATTTCGATTTGTTTTTTCACCTACCCAATCACTATCAGTAAACCCAATCAAATCAAGATCAGATTTAGCTTTATAGAAGATCCCATGTGTCCTTGTTCCCTGAACAAAGTTAAGGATCCTTTTGGCTGCTCTCCAATGGATCTCATGTGGCTGATCCATGTATCTTGAATCCACACTTACTGCATAAGAAATATCAGGTCTAGTATGTTTAAGATACAACAAACATCCAATAAATTGCCTATACAGTGTATTGTTTACCATAGGTGAAGAATCAACTTCTTCAAGGTTCACTCCTGAAAGGAAAGGAGTCTTGCTTAGCTTGCAATCCTTCATCTTGAATTCATTTAGAAAATCCAAGGCATACTTGGACTGATGTACTTTGATTCCTTCTTTGGTTTGAGCAATCTCGAGCCCCAAGAATTGGCTCAATAAGCCCAAATCTGTCATTGAGAAGGCATGGTTCATTGCATCCTTCAAGGAGGAAATCTCATCCTTTGAGCTTCCTGTAATGAGAATGTCATCAACATATAAAACAATGATCATCAATGAGCCATGAATCAGCTTCAAATATACATTTGGATATGATTTGCATTGAACAAAATTCAGTGATAGCAGAAAGCTATCAATCTTGGCATACCAAGCCCTGGGGGCTTGCTTAAGCCCATACAATGACTTATTTAGCCTGCACACAAGAGATGGGTTAGTAGAAAATACTTGAGGCTGATGAATGTATATATATTCAGTGAGATATCCATTTAGGAAAGCAAACTTCACATTAATGTGATGTACTTCCCATTGCTTTGAAGCTGCAATGGCTAAGGATAGCCTGATGGAGTCCATCTTTGCCACTGGTGCAAAGGTCTCATTTTAGTCTATGACATGAACCTATGAGTAGCTCTTGGATACCAATCTGGAATTGTACTTTAGAGGTGAACCATCAGCATCAAATTTGGTTTTGTAAACCCACTTACACTGAACTAACTTCCTCCCTGGGGGAAGATCAACCAGCTCCCAAGTGTTGCTCTTCTGGAGTGAGCTGAAATATTCCTTCATGGCTGCTTGCCATCTTGGATAATTTGCTGCATATTAATATGTCTGTGGATCTGATTCAATCATCATATAGCATTTCTCTACAAACATAGGATCTTTCATGCACAGAGCACTCTCAAACTGAGATCTAGTCCTCCTAGGATCATTAGGATTTCCAGCTAGTTCTCCAGCTGCATGAATGGTCTTGGCTTCCCATTTTTGTGTTGTAGTACTATTAGGATATGCAATCAAATAATAATTATCATACATATCAGAATCAGCATGTTCAACTATCTCTTCACTTACATTCAGAGGTTCTGGTGGTGAAGAGGATTCTCCAACTTCCACTGCTGCTAGGGGCTCTTCTTGAAAATGAAAAAACCTTTCAATGAAGGCTTTGTTTGTGATCAAATTGATCAGATTGTACCCTTTTGAATCTTTAGAGTACCCAACAAATAGACACCCTTGGATTTGGGGCTGCAAATCCTTCCTCTTTTCTGTTGGAATTCTAGGCCAAGCCCTTGAGCCAAAAATCCTGAAATGGGTCACATCTGGCTTGTGCCCACTCCATCCTTCGAAAGGAGTCATACCTTCAAGCTGTTTATGAGGAATCCTATTTTGGATATAGGATACATAGTTTATAGATTTGGACCAGTACTTTGGTGGCAAAGTCTTAGCCTCCATCATGCAGGTTGCCATCTCTTTCAGTGATATGTTCTTCCTCTCAGCAACACCATTCTGTTGTGGTGTGTAAGGGATAGAATGCTGCATCTGAATACCTACATCTGCACAATATTGAATAAAATCAGACTTGACATACTAACCACCATTGTCATATCTGAGGACCTTGAGTTTCCTCCCAGATTGGTTTTCAACCAAAGCCTTAAAGACTTTGAAGAGGCCAAAAACATCAGACTTGTGTTACAGGAAGTGAACCCAGCAATACCTAGAAAATTCATCTATGAATTTCAATGCATATTTGGCCTAACTCATTGACATATGAGGAAATGGGCCAGAAACATCACTGTGGATCAACTCAATAGGTGCAGAGGTTCTCTCATGACTAGCTCTCTAAAATTTATGCTCTGGGTGTTTTCCTAGGATGCAACCTTGACAGACTCCTTTGGAAAACTTAATATTTGGTAACCCTATGACCATTTATTTTTCACTAAGA
>LPNX010840213.1:72099-98078 GCA_001517045.1 Pseudotsuga menziesii
CTTTTGAAATTGATCGTCCTTCCCTCTTCTTTGAGCTGTCTGGAAGGGAGATGCCATTCTTCTCCAGGAGTTGGGTCAGCATGTCAATTTGATTCTTCATGCAGGAGCTTTCAGAATGATTTCCCTTACTACAGTATGCACACTTGCTCATTTCGCCTTTGTTATTCTTCTTCTGGGGGTTCTTCTTGGAACCTTGAGGCTCCTCTGGAGACTTGTTCTTGTCTCTCTTTTGCTCAGGTAGATTTTTAGCTTTCTTCTTGCTTTTTGAATCCACCCTCGAATCTCCAGCAACCAAATCTTGGTCTTTGGATGGTTTGATGGTGCCCATCATCACCAATTTATCTTGTTCTTGTGTGAGAGATTTCATGAAATCTACATGGCTAGGAATTTTCCAGGCTCGAGCTGTCAACTTTGTGGCATAGAAGGTTGAAACAAACACTGAATAGTTAGGGCCAAGCTTCGAGACTATGGCCAAGACCAGATGATCATCCTTCTTTTCGATCCCACATTGTTTTAGTTGCAAAACAAGTGCTTTGAACTTGGAAAAATAGAGTTGCAGGGATTCAAAGCTATTGGGACTCAGGGAGATCAATTCATTTTCAATTTGATGTCCCCTCATCTCATCTGTCTTTCTAGAAATATCAACAAGCTTCTCCCATACTTCATTCGGTGATGTCAATCCATCAAGATGGAAAAGGAGGTCTATGGATATACTCACACACAGGAGACCATAGGCCTCATCCCTCCTGTTGTGCCATTTAGTCTTCTCTACATCTACATTGGGATCTGCTTATGTTGCCATAGTCACTTTGTAGAGGCCTTTTTCTCTCAACAGTATCTCCATCTTTTCTTTCCATTCAAAGAAGTTAAATGGAGTCAAGATGATCTTCTGAGATTGATCCATAGCTCAGAAATTGTCCCGTCAGTCAGCAGAATGCTCCTAGTCAATGATGTAGAACCTGTAAAACAAATTGGAAGGAGATAAATTGATCTACAAAGGATCTGATGCCATGTGGAAATTGAACCCAGGTGTTATAACAATTACACTCACAACAATTGCCAATTACACATGCAAATTACTCACAAAAGGAGACTGAATATGGAGCAGAACACTAATCTGTATTGAATAAGTGTACAATAGCCAACCCTGTGAATTCATAGGATTCCACAATAAATAATTACATGATATATTCAAATGCATGAATATTCCATTCAAATTTAGTCAAAAGCAGGCTTACTAAATCTAAGCAAATCCCCCATATGTGCATAAAGCACATTCCAAATCTGTCTAGGAGCTCACGAATTGGAAAAATCACTTAGGAAAGCTAATAGATGGTGAAAGGACAACTCATACATGCTTTTCATAGGAGAAAATAGTGGAGGATGTTGAGGACAAAAAACAAGTTAACTTCACCTAGTCAAACTTTCCCAATTTCCTTAAAACTCAGAAAAAGCAGGCAATAAAGAAGAAAAAGCAGACATGCGCTAGGGAGGCCAAGAATAAAGTAGATTTGATTCCAAGAGGTTTCCCAAGTGCTCCATGACTCAAATTTATAAATTTTTACCACTATGGATGAGTGGAGGACAACTTGCATAAGGTGGAATATGGAAACTAGGCAAATAAGACAAAAAATGGATTAATTAATGTCTAAGGTAGCTAACTATGGGTTGATTATTCTAACAGTTTTAGGCCTATATTTAGGGATTATTTTGAAATTTGTAGAATTTTATATGACCATAGAACCTATATGGACCTATTAGGAGAATATTTTAATAAATTAGGATCAGTTTCACTTGAATTTGGAAGTCTTAGAAACCTCCTTAAAAAGCTAGGAAAATCAATTTGATTAGTAATTTTTTGAGTTTTGTTCAAATTTTTATTTAAAAGATTGATTAGATCTAAATGTTTAGGAAATGTTTACCATTTATATCCTTTATTTCAGTATTAATGTGTGAAAGTTTGTCTATTTTTTCACTTTAATCACATTTTTGCATAAGGAAATTGTCGAAAAATTGAAGAACATGACACATTGTTTCAATTTATGAACCTTTAAGCCTTGAATTTTGAAGTCTCATGAACTTGCTGACATTCCACACAACTTGAAATCACAACTAAGACACATTTAATACCATAAATTTGAAATATTAAATTCAACATTTAGAAAGAAAACATAATGCAATTGAAAAATCAAATTTGAATCACGATCCTACATTTAAACATCATTTGAGAGACTTATTAGAAACATGAAAAACATTGAACATTCAAAAATTTTCCAATTCCAATTAGTGAAAGTTGAAGAAAATCAAACACATCTTATGTTTGAAGTAAACCTCTTGAACCCTTGCTAAAAAAAATGAAAATTTATTTTTTCAAAATTGTAAAAGTGATTCTATTTTGAAATATGCATGTTTAAAGGATCTAAGAGAACCTCTTACTCTTCCATAGTGTACAAGTTCATTGAAATAACAAAAAGAGTAGTGAGCACTGTGCATTTTATTGGTTCAGCATTGTGAGTCACAAACACCACTAGTTTCACCATCACTCCTTGAAACTAAGCAAACTACCCTAAAATCAACGCTTAATATAAAATCTATCAAGATTTTTTTGGATATCACCAACAAAGATTAGGCAAGGGCCTTGGAAAAATATTGATATCACCAACAAAAAATGCATGAAGATAATATGGAATAAAGTCACTCTTTATTAAGAAGTTCAGGAAAAATTACAACCCCGTCCGAGACAAGATTCTATACGGATCAAGAAACTGAGTCCTCTTCCTCCTCTCTCCAATGGATTCCTCCAGCATAACCTTGCTCTCCAAAAATTTCTTCTTTAATCCTCTATCCCTCCCCTCTCTTTATATTTGTTGGTGAGGAGAGGTTTTGAGGCCTAGGATGGTTAGGGGAGTTAGAGGATTTACCAATATGAACCCAAGTGCCCCTAAACTAATCATGTTTTTATTTTTAAGTTTTTTTAGTGGAACTCGCGGGTATATATAAGGAAACTTGCTAGTGACTCGCTAATTTCCTTGAGGGAAGTCACGATCACAACTTTTCAAAGATGACTCATGGGTTGCATAAGGGCTTACCTGCGAGTGACACGTGAGTTTCTTTGGAAGGAACCACGAATGACAGGAAAACTCAATCTTAAAAAATGGAAAAGATGAAGGAGAAAGTATGTATCAAGGGTTTGATCCATATATAAATTTATGGTCACTTAAATCCATAAATTCCTTTTGTCCAATGGCAGGATGGAGTTGTTAGTCGAATGGAGAAGTTACATTTCAACGACATCTTCTAATTGCATCAGCACCATCCTGAATTATTGTTTAATGGAATATAAAGGAAAACACGGAACCATTTCCTTGTTCCCAAATACTTTCTTCAGAATCATTGCTACTTGGATCGAAAGCTTCCACAAACTATAAATATTTCTCAACTACAAAGAAATATATGTGAAGAACAAATAAAAGGGAAGTGTTTCCTTTACCCACCCAACATTTTGAGGAAATGAAAAAAAAAACAATGTAGACTGCAAATTGAAAAGATTTGTTGATTGTTGACTACTTATAGGCTTTAATGTCAACATAGATCCATGTCGAATAAAATTAAACGACATTCGTATCATCTTCAAAAGGTATTAAAATGACAATAGATGATTCTAATCTAAGACTCCACCTTGGATGTTGGAATTTGGTTGTCTTGGTTTGAACAAAGCATGGGACCCATCTAATTCCCAAGGGATTGAGGAGGGACACAATTTTAATTACAAGGAATGAAAAATTGAGATGATAAAGTGCAATAGATATCATGTTAAATCCATAAATACTTTTCCCATCAAATAATTCAGAGGACTATAAACAAATAATGATTGGTTGTGTTGAATTATATCATGAATTACCTTCAAGATGTTGCATCATATACTGCTTGTTTATCCAAAATATCCCCCAAACTGAATATTTTACCTATCCTCGGGTAAAGGAATAGATAGTATGTTATGCCTCTGGTACAAGATTCCTTAAAACTTCACTTCTTTGTTGCACTTTTCCATGACACAAGATTTCCACTACTTCCAACTTCTGTATTCATAATTTGATGTACTTGGTGTGAGAGCATTTCCCATCCATTTGAAAACTTTTCTCAAATCCCATTTTTTCTTTAAGTTACCTTCCATTCATTAGTTTATATAACCATCATGAAATCAATTGAACTTTGGGAACTTTGTTTTCTTGTATCAGCACTACCACTCCCAAAATCCAAATTTTGATATATGTGCTAGCTGGAAACACATATTTGGCTTACAAAAATGACTATATGCTACTTGGAAATGATTGTGTCAAGGAAATTTTGATTCCATATGGTTGTATATGAGTTCTCATAATGTATTGCAAAAAAATGACAATGCATAGGAAATCTTCATGCTAGTAAGAGATCACACTTACAATTTATTTTTATGATGATACAAGATGCTCAAAAATCATCTGACATTCACATAATTTGTAGACCCTCCGTATGTCACAAGTTCCAAAAAGGATATCAGTGATATTCACAATCCAAACTCTGATACAAGAATTATCATTCATGGGAAATAAAAGAGTTTTAGAACCATTTTTTACATCAAATTTAGAACTCTTAAGAGATATGGAAAATCACATTGGAATAAAGCACATTAAATTCCATCCATTACCATTGCATTAAGAAATATAATAACTAAGGAAATATCATTTCTAAATCAATTTATTTCCCAAGTCATGTGATTTATTCTATGGTGATTCCTTTAAACCAGTCTTACTACTACCCAAAATATAGTATTGATGATGTAATTTGTTTCCTTATATTGTTGCGAGATGGATAAGGATTATCATGGATATGGAAATCATGTTAATCTTGCAAGCACAAAGGGCAGCTTCAAACAATAAAATTCCTTAGAAACAATCAACCATGATGATATGTATATGGGGAACATAATTTTTCAATGTGATTGATCCTTTAATGTCCATTTTCTTATGACCCATGAGTGTCACCATCAAATGACTTCAAAACATGCATATAATATGTTTGAAATATTTTGTAATACATAATTCATCCTTTAATGAATATCAACTTGACTTTTGAAGATGCGAACAATCATATGCACTAGTGAACCATGCAAACAAATTAACGAAATCATATCTCCATTTTCCACCTTATTTGTATGCTAGTGAGTTCTCATATAGAAATGGATTCTACAAAAACTTATTATGCTATATGTTCTTGTGGCCAGCTTGTTCCTTTCTTGAAAAATTTCTTCTTTGGCTTATCCATATCGCCTTTCTCTCAGTAGTGTCCTTGGATTTGTGCATGTGTATCGATTGGTCCTTTTCACTACTAGTTCTTGTGTGGTAGAAACAAGGATGCCTCTTCCTTTCTTCTAGTTGTTGGTTCTTATGTGACAATAATAAGACTTCCCCTTTTTAGTTCTTGTGTGACAACAACAGGGCTTATGTATTAGCATCCTCCTCATTCTTAGATGTTTAGGGGATGTCGGAATAGGCTCAACTTGTAGAAATGTAATGATGAAAGTTTGGATTGGATAATAATGGAGAGGGATCTGGAAGAGTAATGATGGGTATTATCATTCCAGGGTATTGTCTTGTTATTTCAAGGTTATCATGGAAATATATGCAGGCTATGATTTCATTTCTAACATTGGCCATCTAATATGCATTGCAGTAAAATAAATTAATTCACTCTTGTAGAAAAAAAAAGATGAAAGTCAATCTTCACAGATGGTAGGGAGAACATGAGGAGTATCCACTCAAGTAGTTTCTATGACCCCTTACCATCACACATTGATTGAACAGTCTTGTATAAAACACACTTGCATAAATAAACACACTCACACTTGCAGAAAAGTAAATCACACTTGCGAGAAAGTAAATCAAACTATGGATAAAATGGAAACACACCCACTATTGGGCTTTGAAATTACCCTTTTTTTCCCTACTTTGTTTTGGTATTTTTCCCTATTCTTGCCTCCTATTTTTATCTAAATATTTATACTTTCCATGAAAAAAAGCATGAAGTACTAAGGTATCAATCATTATTAATTACTTCATTTATCTTTCATCTGTGTTGATCTGTCATTGGTTCATAAGAAGGATTAACAATATCCAGGTGTCTCAAATGAAGCGTCTCACTGCATTCAGAAATAAGTATTGATTGGAATTAGTTTCCTGCTCAATGATCTGGTCCAAGATGTTCACGAAGGAATCTCAGAAGATCCTCCATGCATATAGCTAAAACTCCCTGAGTATATCTCTCATTAGCTAGAACACATCGGTTTTTAACAGCTTGAATTAAAAGTTCATTCATTTATGATCTAATCTTCTGTGATGTATTAATAGTTGTAATTGGTCTAGTTTAATTCTCCATACTAAATATCATATATCTTCATGGCTTCCCAACATTGATGTAACTGAATAGCTTCATTCTTTTATAAGGACACACATGCAAGAAGAGCCAGGGGTTGGAAATTTGTAAGAGATTATAGCAGAGAGACTGTAACTGTATCTTGATAAAATTAATAAAGGAGTAACAGTTCTCAACACTTCTCTATTCTAGATCTTGTGATCTTTCGGCAGCATCTCTATTCCATGTCAAGGGCCCTCCTTCTTACAAAGTTGTTAGCAGTATTAGATGTTTTTAGTTTAGTTATTTATTTTCAGTGTCGGACTTCAGTTTGATGTATGTATAGTTAACTACAATAACATTCATTAAGTAATTGCATTATCAGGTTTCCTTTTGGCTTGCTATAGTGGTGTGGTGTGGCACTCATCTGTGTAGTGTAATTATTTATTTTATGTATGAGTGTGTTAATAACTATTACAGACTTGGTCAGCTCCTATGTTGTGTGTTATTTATCTTTCTTAGAGTTTTTTCAAATTAGATAGGTCATTTTATTTGATGAATTTGCTGCTTTGATTAATGATTGGCGATCATTTTTATTTGGTAATATAGAATTCAATTATTTGCAAGAGTAATTCTAGGTTGATTTATTCTTAGAATATAAACCTTAATATAGATATGATAAGAAACATGGATTCTTTTCGATTCCTAGATTGGTAATTTCATTTGATTCTTTACAGAGAGATGAGTTGGATGAAAAGTGATTAGGATTGAATGATTTTCATTTTATTCATCAGCTACTGAAAAATGTTTATGCATATATTTTCCTAATTTCCTTTGAAATAAATAGACTTCCCTGGGTTGACAATTAATATTGAACACTCTGCTCGTTAGGAAATTGATGACTATATAGAGTGCCCAACATTTTGGTGTTGATGTATTTGTAACTTCAGAATGTATTCACTTGTATATCTAATGTATTGTACCCTGACGTTTATTCTGAGAAGTGTCTATAATGTATTTGAGTCATGACATGCCTCGATGTTCCTATCGGGAGGTTCTATGATGTAATCAATCCATTTCAAGTCATTGTGGGTAATCCTCCTATTGTTCAAGGGTTAAAGTCCTCGCAGTTCTGGGGCACTAGGGTTATTAGACTCTCCTAGAGAAGTTGGCCCTAGTGAGTCATTCTCAAGTCGGGAATTAGTATAAATAGAGAGTGAGTCTCTCTATTTATGACACACTCACTCATACTCAGTTGTAGTGCATAGATAAGGAAGAAGAAGACACAGGGTCTAGGAATAAAGAGGTTACTGCTATCGGGATATCATCTTACTATTTTTGGGGCTTTGCTATTTGGTGTTGATTCTATCTCTGAGGAAGTTGCAGGGTTTTCTCCATTTATGGTTTCCCTAAGGAAAAACAATGTGTTCATTGTCTCTTGTGTTTGATTGATGTGCTTGTTATTCTCTCAGTTAAAGATCCTAATATAATGCTAGCTTAATGTTAAAAATCTAACATGATATCAGAGCTAACCTGAGAAGAAGACACTGTGCAGCTGCGGGAACTACGACTTCCTACTTTTTGGATCTCTCTCCATATATTTTCAGAAAAACAAGGTTGGACTAACTCTCCTCCTCAGGGTGCATCTTTCTGTTGAAGCAGAATCCAATTCTTAGCTTTTTCAGTTTTGGACCCAACACTACTGCCAGAAATTAGGGCTTTCCACATAAGTAGAATTTTTCAGTGAGCCCAGGCCTGGATTGATATACTCCTCAAAATCAAAGTTTAGAGATCAAGATCAAATCATTTGGTTGGATAGAACTCTAGAAAAGCCAAACCCTAATATGCTCCTGAACCAACACTGCAGAAATCCAGCTCCATATCCAGATTTGACAACTTAACCTGGTAAGATCTAAATATTTTGTATTTCCATTTGAGTTTCTCAGTTAAGATGTATCATCATACCAAGCTTGATGAAAAGCTTGAGGGAGCTGATAACTTTTGAGCCTAGAAGTATAGGATCTCCCTGGTCCTGGAAGAAAATGAGTTGGAATTCTACATCAATGAGGAGATTCTAGTTCCAGAGGGAGATGAGGCTAAGGCCTTACACAAGAAGAAGTTGGTTATGGCTAAGAGGATTATTGCTTATTCAATCAAGGATCACCTCATACCACAGGTTTCCTCCCTAAAGACACCTACAGTTATGTTTGATGCCCTAACCAAATTGTTTGAAGGAAAGAACATAAACCAGAAGATGACCTTGAGGAACCAGTTGAAGAATGTGAATATCTATAATGTAGAGACCATATATTCATACTTCACAAGGGTCTCCTAGATCAAAGAACAACTTGAAGCAGTAGATGAAGAAGTGGAGAATGCAAATATTGTAATGACCACCTTGAATGGTCTCCCTAGGACATGGGACTCTTTCATTCAAGGGATCTGTGCCAGAAAGAAGTTAGTCAAGTTCAGCAGACTATGGGAAGAATGCTCTCAAGAAGAAGCTTGGATAGAATCTTGAGAAGAAAAGATGGGAAGTGAAGATCAAGATCTCATAGTACAATCCAAGAAAACCAGATCTAGCCACCATAGAAGTAAGTACTCTCATCAAAGGAATAACTTTAGAAAGCCTAGAGATATGGCTAAGTACATTTGCTATACATGTGATTAAAGAGGACACTTTGCTAGATATTGTCCTAGAAACAAAAGTAGCTCTCACAAGAAGAAGGGAAACCTAAGAAGACAACATGCTCATGCTCTAGAGGATGATGAACCTTCCACAAAGAGAAGTAGACAAGTCAGTAATGATTCTCCAAGTGATGAAGAATATGTTATGATTTCCACTCTCATGGGAACTATCACACATGGAAGAAATGATTGGCTTATAGATAGTGGTGCTTCCAAACATATGATAGGATTCAAGGAATCCTTTGTGAAATTATCTGAACATGAATCACCTCACAAGGTGAAACTTGAAGATGAATACCCGTATCCAATAAAAGGTAGTGGTGAATCTTCATACAAGCTAGACTTTGGAAAGTCTATCAAGATGAAAGATGTATTGTTTGTACTTGGACTAAAGAAGAACCTCCTCTCCATATCTGCATTAGATGCAAAATGAATGAGGGTTGCATTTGTAGATGGCCAAGTCCTCATGTGGCCAAAAGGAAAGTCTTTCGATGATGCAATGGTGATTGGGGAAGAAGAAGGAGGACTATACAAATTGAAGGGACAACCAGAACAAGTTTTGGTTCATGACTCGGTAGAACCAAATGAGCTTTGGCATAGAAGGATTGCACATGTGCATTATAGAGCACTGCAACTTGCAAGCAAAGATATTGAAGGTCTCCTAGAAATGCAGACAAAACATGAAGGTGTATTCAAAGGATTTTGCAAAAGGGAAGAACACAAAGAAGACATTTCCAAGTAGCGAGAGGAAGGAAAAATGAATCTTGGAAATCATCCACTCCAATGTATGCGGTCCAATGTCATCTAGTTCACTAAGAGGGTATGTTTACTATGTTTCTTTTATTGATGACTTTTATAGAAAGGAATGGATATACTTTATGAAGAACAAACTTATGAAGTATTCTGCAAGTTCAAGGAATTCAAAGCCTTGATCGAGAACCACACTGAAAAGAAGATCAAGACCTTTCGATCAGATAATGGCAGAGAATTCACATCAAATGAATCAAAGAACTATGTAAAGACTCAGGGATTAAGAGGGATTTATCCATTGCATATAATCCACAACATAATGGAATTGCAGAAAGAAAGAATAGAATGATCATGGAAGTAGCAAGGGCCATGCTTCATGACCAAGATCTTCTCATACATCTATGGGTAGAAGCTGCCAGAACAATGGTGTATGTATAAAACCATACTCCTCACAGAGTACTCGATAACAAGAGTACTGAAGAAGTCTTCTCCAGCAAGAAACCAGAAGTCAACCATATAAGAATATTTGGCTGTCCTATATACATACACATTCCAAAAGAAAAGAGGACGAAGTTAGATCCTTTAGGAAAGAAGGGTATATTTGTGGGATACTTTGAAAGCTCGAAGGCTTACATAATATACTTCCCATGGTTCAAGAATATTGAAATTAGCAGAGATGTAACATTTGACAAAGATTCAGCAAACATCAAATCCAAGAAGAGACCAGCTGAAGAACCTAAAGAAACAAGAGCACCTAGAATTCATGACACAGCCATGAACGAAGAAATTCAAGAAGAAGATCGAGAATTAGAAAAACCTCAAGAACCTATAGATCCACCTCAGGAGAAGAATCCTCATAAGAGGAAACCTGCTTGGGTACGTGAAATTATCCAAGGTGTAGAAAGATATGGAGCTTCAGAAGAAACACCCAGAAGAAGAAAGAGAACTAGGTCCTACTCCAGTTATGTATCCTTGCTGTGTGACATATTGATAAAGAACCTTCCAACTATGAAGAAGCAACAGAAAGGAAAGAATGGAAGGAGGCTATGATTGAAGAGTATCAATCGATCATGAATAATGATGTTTGTGATGTTGTCCCAAGACCAGAAGGGAAGTCTATTGTAACTTCCAAATAGATCTACAAGATCAAGCATGCTGCAGATGGCAGCATAGAGAAATATAAAGCAATATTCGTGGTTCGTGGTTTTGTCCTAGAAAGAAGGAATAGATTATGAAGAAAAAATTTCACCTATATCTAGATACACTTCCATCAGATTAGTACTTGCTCTAGCTGCAGTGATGAAATGGAAGATACACCATATGGATTTCAAGACTACTTTCTTGAATGGTGTAGTAGAAGAGGAAGTGTATGTGGAGCAGCCACTCGGTTTTGAGACACATGCCAGGGAGTCTCATGTGTGTAGATTGAAGAAAGACTTATACGGTTTGAAACAGGCACCCAGGACATGGTACAACAGAATTGATGGTTTCCTATCTAGTTTGGGCATTACCAAGAGTAAAGAAGATTCCAATCTTTACTACAAGGTTGAAGATGGAAATCCAGTGATACTCCTGTTGTATGTGGATGATATGTTTATAACAGGTGTGGATGGATTGATTGCTGATACAAAGAGGAAGCTTGCTGCTAAGCTTGAAATGAAATACTTGGGTATGATGCACTATTTATTAGGCATGGA
Organism: Pseudotsuga menziesii; assembly: GCA_001517045.1. NCBI lineage: Eukaryota > Viridiplantae > Streptophyta > Pinopsida > Pinales > Pinaceae > Pseudotsuga > Pseudotsuga menziesii. Next base: position 83,625 of record LPNX010840213.1, read on the forward strand.
GGTGTGGTAGAATGCAGATGGAATCTTCCTTAGATAAGGGAAGTATGCAATAGAGATTCTAAAGAGATTCAGGATGATGGACTGCAAGTCCATAACCACACCTATGGAATCGAACTTGAAGCTATTGAGTGATGCTTCATCATAAGCGGTTGATGCTACAATGTATCGTCAGATGATTGGGTCCTTGATGTACCTAACGAACACGAGACCAGATATTTGCTTTGCTGTGAACACCTTGAGCCAGTTCTTGACAGATCCGAGACATATTCGCTTGATTACTGCAAAGCATATTCTGAGGTACCTGAATGGTACATTTGATTATGGTCTCAAGTATGAGGTGAATCAAAATATTAACTTGGAAGGTTATGTTGATTCAGATTAAGAAGGTAGTGCAATCGATAGGAATAACACTTCAGGATGTTGCTACAGTATGGGATCAAGTATGATCTCTTAGTTTAGCAGGAATTTGTCCTGTGTGGCACTGAGTACAGCTAAAGGATAATATGTCATAGCTTGTTCAGCTAGTTGTGAGGCAGTGTGGCTGAGAAAGATACTGTATGATTTATTTGATCTCCAGTTGGATGCTACTTGTATATATTGCGACAACCAGAGTTGTGTGAAGTTGTCAGAGAACCCAGTGTTCCATGACAAGTCAAAGCATATCGAGATCAAGTATCGCTATATCAAGGATATGGTGCATAGAGGAGAAGTGAAGCTCCAGTATGTTGCGACGGATGAAAAAATAGTTGATGTGTTGATGAACCCATTAGCTAGAGTGAAGTTTGGGTAGTTCATGGAGAATCTTGGTGTTCTCCAGATCGAGTTTCCCTCCAAGGGGAAATGATGAGACCTAGAGCCATTCTGACATGGTGAGAGGATTAGGTCCCTTCCATGGTCAAATGTAAGGGCTGAGCCATTTTGTCATGGTGAGAGGATTTGGTTCCTTCCATGTCAGATGTGAGTGCTGAGCCATTCTGATGTGAATGTAGGATTGGTTCCTACATGATCAGATATAATGGATGAATGCCATTCTTGGAATGGAGGAACCTGGTCAGTTACCAGGAATACTCAGTCTAGGATTGAGGGCCATTCTAATATGAATGTGGGATGTAGTCTTACATGATCAGATGTGAGTGCATGGCCATTCTGATATGATTAAGGGATGTGTTCCCACTTGACCAGATATAAGGGCTGATGCCATTCTATGGGAGAATCCTCAATCTGGGACTGAGAGCCCTTTCAATGTGGTGTTTTTGAACATGGTCGAATGTAAGTGTGGAGCCATTTTGATGCGGTGTTTTTGAACATGGTCAAATGTAAGTGCTGAGCCCTTTCGATGCGGTGTTTTCAAACATGGTTGGATGTAAGTGCTGAGCCCTTCCAATGTGGTGTGTTCACACATGATCAGATATAAGTGCTGAGCCATTCTGGCACGATGTCTTTACACATGGTTAGATGTGAGTGTTGGGCCTTTCTGACAAGATGAGGTCAGATGTGAGTGTTGGGTGTGCATTTCTGAAAATATGAGCTTAGATGTAAGAGATGTGTGGGCCATTTTGACTTAGGGTCAGATATAAGTGCTGAAGACCTACATGAAGGGTAGGCCTACAACCAGCATGAAAAAGGGTTTGCTCTATATAACTTCTCGTGATGAGAAGAATCAAGAGATAACACCGATGATGATGATCCAGACTTGATGATGATCCAGATCAAGTGATGATGATATAGACTTGATGATGATCTAGATCAAGTGATGATCTAGATTTTATGATGATACAGTGATGATGATATAGCAGTGATGATCCAATAGTCGTGATGATCCAGATCCCGCGATGAAGAAGACTTGAAGAAGAAGATGACTTAGAAGAAGACTTGAGGATGAAGATGACTTTAAAATGAAGAAGACTTGAAGATGATGATGACTTGAAGATGAAGAAGACTTGAATATGAAGACAACTTGAAGATGAAGAAGATGAGATGATCCAGTCGATACAGAGAAGAAGACCAGTGCTGAAAATTGTGTCGAAAGAATACCTTCCTAGTTAAGAGGGAATGTTGATGTATTTGTAACTTCATAATGTATTCACTTGTATATCTAATGTCTTGTACCTCGATGTTTATTTCAAGAAGTGTCTATAATGTATTTGAGTCATGTCATGCCCCAATGTTCCTATCGGGAATTTCTATGATGTAATCAAGTCATGTCAATTCATTGTGGGTAACCCTCCTATTTTTCAAGGGTTAAAGTCCCCGCAGTTCCATGGCACTAGGCTTATTAGACTCTCCTAGAGAATTTGGCCCTAGTGAGTCATTGTCAAGTCACGAATTAGTATAAATAGAGAGTGAGTCTCTATATTTATCACACACTCACTCACACTCAGTTGTAGCACATAGCAGAGGAAGAAGAAGACACTGGGGCTAGGAAGAAAGAGGTTACTGCTATCGGGAGATCATTTTACTATTTTTGGGGCTTTGCTATTTGGTGCTGATTCTATCTCTGAGGACCTTGCGGGGTTTTCTCCATTTTTGGTTTCCACGAGGAAAAATACTATGTTCATTGTCTCTTGTGTTTGATTGTTGTGCTTGTTATTCTCTCAGTTAAATATCCTAATATAATGCTAGCTTAATGTTAAAAATCTAACATTTGGTACAGTTATTGGGGAAGGTGATTGATAGACACAGTTAGTAGTTGAATTGGTTCAATTTTTTTAGTAATTATGATTCTGTTGAGGCATAGAAATTTGCAGGTAACAACAGTTAGGGATTCTCCCCAGTAAATGTTCCCAACTAGCCCATTACTATTTGGTATGGGGAATCTGTCCAGTTTATGGTCCGACTACCGTAGGTCAAGTAACAAAATAAATGTTTTACTAATTACGGCCCAGTCCACCATGTATATTTTAGTTTTTTGAATTTAAGTATGAGATGCAAGTACCTATCTAAGAATGCATATTGATAGAGAATACAAGGAGTGGTCACAATGTGATGTGTAGGTTCTTACCTCTTGTCTTAACTCTCTCGCATCTAAATCACACACAGCAAGAAACTAAAAATACCTATCTAACCTATCCCTAGGGAGCAAGATTATCATTTATCAATGAGTAATGTATTTCTGTGCATGCATTAAGAAAAATCAAAGATAGTTGTTATTTCAAAACACATGAACATTAATAGATATATGAACAACAAGATAGCTTATTGTTTATGAAAATCCTTCATTACTCACAGTGGAAATTTCATAGAATAAACTAGAGTGCATTCATAACAATAACATTGGATCAAAGAGTTAGAACGATCTCACAGTTAATGGACACAAGATGAAAATGAAATAGTTCACATTCAACAGATCCATAGCACAACATTTGAAAACGTTCCACCAAGATTTTTCTAACAGGAAACTTGTAATTATTTATTGTAAAAGGAAATAGTTTTTCTTACAACATACTCTCATAAATCTATACGGGAAAAATTCCTCTCTTTATATCTAACTCTCCTATATTTACAGAAAACAACAAAACCTTTGGGTTTCCCCCTGGGTGACCTTTGGGTTCCCCCAATCATTCAATCCCACCATTTTTTCTTTTAGTGAGTGCTCATGACTTATACAATACACTACATTTTATATTAATATTTAAGAGCAATTTATAAAGAGGGACCAGCTTGGTAGCTGATGAACTTTTTCCAAGCCTGGGCCTCTGCTGCTATCGATTCTGCTTAGTAATCCATCTGTCTTTTTTGAGATCTTGTTGATCTCAGACCTTCACTTTATTATTTTTTGAGCAACATATCTACTTCTTACTTTTCCTTTCTTCAGCCAACTCCCTTCTTCTTTGTCCTTTAGATATGTCTTCTTTGCAGCAACAATCATTAAATTGGGCTCGAAATATCCTCTAAGTCTGTCTGCAGTTAAAATGAAAAACTCATCATTAATCCGGACTGAATTCAAGATCATCTAACTTTTCAATAAAATGTAAACCACTCTACCAATAACACTAATTATCAAATGTGAGGCCCTATACTGTGTTCTCATCGCGAAATCCCTAAATCGGTAAAAAATCAAAAACCTCCGTCACCCATGAAATAGGGTAAAGGCTCACAAAAAATGACAGGAAAAACCTTCACCGACGGGAAAAATACTAAGCATCGGGCTGACAAAATCCTCATCGGTGAACTGGAAAAACTATATGTCGGATGGTTAGTTCACTAAGGAGCCACAACGGTGGCAGACATAAGAACTATGGCTTCCGCGATCAAATCAAAACTTTGGCAATCGGAGGTTCTAAGAACTACGTATCGGTGGCTCAAGACAAAAAATAATCCATAGTATCGACAAGAAAAAGATGAAATTTTCTGCAATGTCAGTGATATAAAGCACTAGATGCCATCGAAATCACATATCAAAAATCAGAACCACTAATCAATAAAGTGTCGGAACTTGAAAACACTAATCATCAGCGAGATAGTTCACTACGCAGCTGCAACGGTGGGAGACTAATTGACTACGGCTTTTGCAACAATAGAAAATCATCGACGATTGAAAGAGATAAGGACTACAGATTGGTGAGTTAAAGATTAACACTGTCATCATGTCAGCAACACAAAGGACTAGCCCTCCGATTAAATTCAAACATCATTCCGATAGTGATAAATTAAAAAAGGATTTAAACAATAAAACCAAAAAGACCATGTAAAGTGCATCGCAAAAATAGGATTGTCCATCGGTGGCATAGAGAACTAATGCCCCGATTTGTTGTTCAATTGACTTTCGACAGCGATCTTCGAAAAACCAAAAAAACATTAAGTACTCAAAATACTTTTGGTTGGGCAGTGATAAAATTAGTTCGTTTCACCTCTAAAATAGTGGCTGCATAGAGAACTAAAGCTCCGATTCAAACTTCAACTACCCTCAGATAGCGATAAACCCAAACCATCGAAAAATCAAAGAAAAGTTAAGTGTTCGAATAAAACTAAAGACGTTCGGCTGGGTGACGGTTATACTAGCTTGTTTAAACTTTGAAACAGTGGAAAGAAAATAGTTAACAAGTCATCTGACTTTCGACAGTGGTAAAAAATTGACCTCAATTCAAACTCAAGAAAATACAAATTTCTAGCAAAGGAAAAAAATAGAGTTCAGGAAACCAAATAAATCCAGGCAAGATAAAATAAAAAAGGAGGGTCCAAAATTTTAAAAATTTGGGAAAATAGTTGCAGCTGCAACAGATTCTCAGGTGTAGGAGTGATAAGACATAGTGAAGCGCCGCACATCCTTCAATAGACTAAACTTGTTCCTTATCTGAGGATCATGTATGATTAATAAGCTTGCATGATTTATAATTTTGCATGAATATGAGAAGAACTCAACGGGAAATTCCTAGAACCCCCCAGAATACTAACTTGGTAGGTGGAAGAGGTCGTGGTTGTAGCCTAGGCTTAGGAAGAAATAATTTCATTGATGAATTAATTTCCAGGATTGATTCTTCTATTGTATCTCAATATCGAGGACCTTCATCTGTGAGAAGAATCCATATCTCTCATAAGTTGGAGGCATCAGTTCCAACTGTGGAGAGATTAGTAGGAGATGCGACACCATCTAGTGTCCCTTTGGAGAGAACTCTAAGAGATAGGGGTAGTTATGTGGGATTATGTGAACTAGAGGAGGTCTATCAAATAAATGATGAAGAATTTACCAAAGAAGAGTGGTTACAGTTTTGACAGAAGTTTGAATACCATAAGGAGCGAGAAAATCAAGCGGAAGAGATAATCATGAATAATGAGCATCACCCTGATGATCGCAAAGAAGAAGTAGGGGACAATAATAATGATAATGGTGAACTTCATCATGAGGAGACAATTGCTTCACTTCAGTTCCCTATTCGACAAACATATGGACATGCCCCTATGAAAAATATTTCACCTTCAATGTTACCCCACTTTCATGGGAAGTCCACAGAGGATCCAAATGAATTTCTCTTTGAGTTTGACATTCTCTATCTAAGTTATCACTATATCTCTAGTGAGTAGAAATTGAAATTATTTCCTGCCACCTTGAAATATAATGTCTTACGTTGGTTTATGAGTTTGGGTGGCGAGATGATTATGATGTGGGATCATATGAAATAGGTATTTCTTGCAAAATACCAAGAATATTGCAGAATGAATTATAAGAGAGAATAATTATTTTAGATGGTGTATAAAGATGACAAAAGTTTGAAGGATTTTTTGGAAAGGGTTCTTTATAATGTGTAGAGATTAGGCCATATCACTATTGGAAGGGATGTCCTCAAGATCATTTTGATGTGTGCAATAAGGGAAGACTACCTTGAAGCGCTTAATATGTTATAAGGGAGAAATCTCTAAATAAACTTTGATCATATTGTGGACATATGTCAATGATAATCTAGAGGGTCTTCCAGGACCAATACAAGGGACTGAGAGGTCTTCTCACAAGAACAGAAGTCAGCTAGTGGAGGAGCTACTCGGGTAGAGATAGGAAATATTATCAAGAATTTTAAGACTGACATTATGAGATCCATTTCTTTGTAGTTGGATGTCATGAGAGAAAAATAGAAACAAGTGGCCAAAGATCTGGTACTTGGGGTATTTTTCCCTAAGTGCGGGAAGAAGCTCCCACTGAGAGAATGCTCACTTGATAAGGAAGAGATGTGTGGTCTGTACAAACTGGAACATGACATTAAGGATATCCATTCACTACTGTTTGGCCTCTTTTCCTTACTTACATGACCTAGGGTTTAATAATAACACAATAAAAAAAAGACACCAAAAGACATCAGCCCGACAAAGAAAGCTCAGTCGGCAACACCCACGAGGAAGGCACTGTCTCACCCGAGATATTTTAATGTGTAACTGCTAGAACCATGTTTCCATAATTGGTGAGGGATTTAGTACCTTGGAACGTGGCCAAGGCACTTGACAGAGATGGAGGGATGGAGTCTTCTACTGTGTGACAGAGGTGCAACTGTGTGCCACAATCGACGTGCAACACCACATTTTCCTTAACCACTTAACAAATGGTGCAACTGTGTGGTGTATTTGATTCCTTACTGATAATGAATAGTGTGTGACTCATATTGTAACTTAGAAGATCAACCCTGAAATCATACATAACATGTTGACAATGCTTTAAACATCCATTCATTCATTTACTAATTGGAAATATTGCAACATACATTCAACAGTAACTATAACAATACAAGTGAGCAAACACTCAACATTCACATAAGAATTAAATCACTCAACACAGGAGATAACGTGGAAACCCATTTGGGAAAAACCACCAAGGTGCTCTTCATCTGGCATGAGAAATATAGGTAGCACCTTGTAGTCTGTGACTTATAGAATATTCTTATGATATATATTTTTATCAACTCTTGTTTCTCTCATACTCTTTGGTCTATTTCTTCTATCTAATCCTACTGATCTACACACATCCTGTATCATCTCTTCTACTTTACTATCTATGCACTCAGCTGCATATTAATCATACTAGAAGGTTTGCGCACTCAGCTATAGATCCATATCTCAACAACATTCTACTACAACTAGAGTCCTCTTTTGAGTCAACAATGAACTAAAAAATCCTCTAGCTAAATCTACGAACTACTGAACTAAATCTAACATTTATACGGAGCGGGTTCCTCCTATTAATAGTGTTTTCAAGATCATGCATGGTCAACTGAGTAAAGCTCAGCTATTACAGACTCAAGTAGCTACACAATATCTTCTATTACATTAATTTTAGGCCATACTTGGATGAAAAAGTCCTATATTACATTAATCACAGCCTTAACTAGCCATAGAAACATCTTTTATCCTATCTGTACAGGTCATAACTAGCTGCAAAACTATCCTTTAGTCTTCCGTCGGTTTGTCCTTCTGCGGTCTTCCTTAAATTGCACCTGTTCCACTTTAACTCTTCTACATGCCTCTTCTACTGACTCAAATATTTCTCTCCTTCATCATAGCAATCCTCATCGCAACTTCCTCTACTCTATGCTTGCAGTTATTCCTTTACCTTCTTTTCCTCTGTCGCATGCCCACTTTCCCCCTTGTGCTTGTGCCTCGATTTATTCCTTGTGCACTTTTCCTGGCCCAACAGGCCCCCAACACTCACATGTGGCTCATCCCCAGCCACTAAGAAAAAATGATTCCTATACAAAATTTAGTGTTCTGTAAAACTCATGCGTCTAGCACAGGCTGCGCCGCAAGACCAACCTTATCCTGAAATTCCTGCAAAATTTGCTGGACCCAAGCAACATTCGTGCTAACCTCCTCAACTTTATTAGCACTTAGCTCCACGCGGTCGAAACTAATATGTTCCAACGGTCCTACTTCTAATGATTGCATGATATGTTGAAGCTTCTACTGTAGAGGATGAATAAGACTTGTAACTCGTGCTACTTTTGACTGGTGTGCAACCACCTTATCATTCCTAATCCGCTCTTGGTCGTGGAGAGCTTGGAATTCCTATTAGAGCTACTTTATCTTAGCAATGTTTGTAACGTTCTCCTTAAGTGACAACTCCTTCATCTCTTCTTTTACTGAAATGATTTTCTAATCAGATTTCAACGCATCTTCCTTGATCTTTTACATAGTCTCATCCTCCCGAATTGCTTCCCACATCACGGAAATGGCTTCAACTGCCTCTGTGTAGAGTTTTTCTTGTTTTCTGATCCTCTCAATAGCCTCATACGCTGATTTGTTGTGCTCTTCAAGAACCTCAGGAGGTGTGCTTGGTGTCTATTGTACCTATAAATCCTCGACCTGTCTCCTCAGGTTTGTAGCAATCAGGGATAGACGTGCTACCTTTCAACCATGTCTGCATCTTCTTGGACTTCTTCTAAAGGAAAATATGCAACTGCTTCCTTAATGGCTTCAGAAAGTGTAATCTGGCTCCATTCTCTGGCTTCAATTTCCTGCTCTTTTTCTCTAAGGAGGGTCTTATGCTCTTTCGCCTTCCTTTTCTTCTTGGTTTCCTGATATGAAAGAGCGTTCTCCTGAATTGGTATCTCAGTTGTAGTTGCATGATGCACATCATAGACTTCAGCTAGCATGAGTTTAGAGAATTGCATATATAGCATTTCAAATCCATGGATGACATTATTAAATTAATGTGTCCATGTCTCCATTCCTCTTTCCTAAATGTCTATTTTTATCGGCAGCAATAGTAGCGGTGTTACTAGCGTATGATTAGGGTCCACATCATAAATCTCAGCCTCGATTGTGCTTTTGACCTCATTAATAGTGTCAATGAGGGTATTGATATGGTATGGAAGTTTGTCAGTCAGCCACAGTTGTTTCTTACTTAGGCTCTTCAAACTAGACTGTGCAACCTCTAGAATGGCATCAGACAATAGGCTTATGTCCTCCTCAGCTAACTTGAAGGTGTTAGTGGATTTGTTCACTTTTCGCTTCTTATGTTTTGGATAATGTTTCTCTATGCTACGTGATTCTTTATGTGCCTTCTTCACATCCTCATCATTAGGTGTTCCTTCAAAGTCATCATCACTATTATTATCATCATCATCTTTGTTGCGCTCACTATCATCATCATCGAAGCTTGGCGAATGATTGTCTTTCCCATCACCACCATCATTTCCTTACCCATCATCTTGGTCATGACCCTAACCATTCCATTTTCCCTCGCCTTGGCCACTTCCTTGCTCATCTCCTCCCTTGTTTACTCGTTGTTCCATCTGCTCCTCGACTTGGTTGTGCCATTCTGATGGCCAATCCAGGACGATTATGTCCACATCAACATCGGTGATCATAAACCATGCCTGGTACACTTTCTTGGTTGTGCCTTTACACAGCTCCAAGATGACATTGTGGAAACCGACCTGAAAGTTTATAAATGACAAGTATTTATGTACTGTCGCAGCCCTTACCTTGTGTTCCTACTTGATGACATTGCACAGTTCCTCTCCATGCAGAAAGAACTCGATATTGTTATCCTTCTTCTTGATCTTGTCATCCTTATCCTCTCATAGGTTCTGGTACTTTGCACCAAGGAAAATCACTAGGACATCCAGTGATTGGTAGTCCAGTGGGTCCTCCCAAAGAATAAAGGAAATCAGAAGAAAAGCTAGGAGTAGTGGAACTTGGATTTTTTCTCCACCTGAGCTTGCTCCACATCATCTATCAGCTCATTCAATAGGTATTGCGACCAGTTGAAGAATACACTGTGCACTGCTCTACGAGTTCTACTGCTCCAGTGGTGACCTCAGTCGGCCTCATCTTATGCAACAGCTTTCAAATAGGATTTTTGATGTGAACCTTGTTGTATTGTCCTCTATAGGGCCAATGAGGAATCCCCTTCTTGTGTGCCGAAGTTTATATTTCTGCTTCATGTTAGACGTTATCTCTTTTTGGACGTAGATATGGCATAGGGTCTCCTCATACATTCAGAAAAACCATTATTGACGAGATGAGCTCGACATCGACAAGGTAGGGTCAATCGAGCCATAAACATCCTCTTTAGAAACATACGAGGAGTTGTCGAACATATGTGGTTACCTACTTGCTATGCCCAAAGTGTGTCATGAGCAGCAAATTTAAAAATCCCACTCTGTCTACACCATTGGACCACTCCATTGGTATTATGAGTTGGGGTTCAGGTGGTATTGATGGAAGTGTAACCATGTAGTTTCTCCTTTCCAAGCCCACCTGCTTTCTGGTGTCAACATCCTCAAAATGGGGTACACTAGTAGGGATCTGGGGCATCACTAAAGAGGATCACACCTTCATCAGAAGCTTCACCTCTATTTCCTTGTCTCTCCTTGGACAAACATGAGGGGGTAATGGTTATGTTCTTCAATGGTGGTGCTCACATCCCTTCATGTTGGCGAGTGTGGTGCTATTATAGATAGAAATTCCTATGGCTTGGGGTACCAAAACAGACAGCTTGACTCCATAAATCAATCCTTTACAATATGCAATAGAAATTAAATATCTAACACTAAAGGATCAAACCTCGTACCTTATTCCAGACGGTTGAAGTAGATCCCCATTGAGCTTTCCAACTTCAGCTTGAATTGATAGATTACTTCCTCAACAACAATTAAACAATACAAGAATACTATATAGATTGGTGTTAGATCTATTCTAGCATATATAATAAAAAATGTATAAGAATTTGAAATCATCCCATGGATAAAATATTCATTCAAACATACATTATTGGATAGGAAAATATATTTCTATTAATATAAAATCAGAGATTATAATGAATACAATCTCTGTCGGCACATCTGCGAATTGGAGAAACTGAATCCCCCACTTGGGCCTCCACCACCTCAATCCTGCATCTCTCGATAGCAAGCTCACAAGAAAAAGGCAATCTTGGGAAGAACACAAAATTGCTCCAAGAGACAAAGGGATGCAGACTCAAGCATAAGTTCTGGAAACAATGGACTATAGTTTCTTTGCTCTCAATTCTCTCATATGCCTTCAATGTACCAAAGAGTTCCTTATATAGGTTTTCAAAGGGGTAATGAAAGGTCGAATCCGAGTGATCTCAAGGCATATGGAAGGCCAGGAGTCAAGTGAGTTGGATCCATGTCAAGGAAAACTTCAAAAGGATTTGGATTTTGTACACATCCCGATGTACACGGTTTTATGGGTCAAACCCGTGTATATACGCGATTAGGGGTTTAAAAGTCGTGTATATGGATTTTCACATGTTTTTAGGGATGGTCACAGAAACATCAAAGGACAAAAAATGGTCCAAGGGGTATAAGGAGTCTATGGAGGGATAGAGGAAAGGCCATACAAGTGTGATTCACCTGGAGTGGTAAAATCAGCTATAATAGATGCCGCTTAATGTGTGAGGTCAGAGGGGTCATACGATGGCCTAAATACATTATAAGTCCATCCTAGAAGTGGAGTGATGAAGAATCCCAAATGGAAGACCAGCCACCCAATCATCATAGTACAATGATACAACTCTGCACATAACTGCAAATACATATAGTAGTCCCAGATACATAAGAGTACAATGGCCATGAATAGGCATGATACAAGATATCACATAAGTGTTCATCACCATGTACAATATACATAGATCAGAATCTCCATGATGAAGATATATAAAGGACCATGATCTCCATAATGGCTGAAGATATATATAATGGATCAAGATCTCCGTGATGGCTGAAGATGTCTGACATATACTGGAATCACGCCATGAGAGCTGAAATCTCATGAACACTGGCACAATCAAGGAGGTAGCATATAAGAGATGCCACCAATTTGGAAGGTCTTCTACACAAAGCGCTATGATTACATGTTCTACTATGTGAATAGAGGTGTCGAGGTCAAACATAGTAGTCCATCGTATGATTACCAGTCATTGATGTATACCATTAACAGACGCGAGATCACCCACTGATAATGAAAATGAGAATCAAGGTACTAGAGTGCAAACTAACAAGTGTGAATAAATGTGTTGAGGTCAAACACTTGAGAGGATCCATCAATTAGGGGACATTGATGTAATCCCAAATACTGTCGATGGTGAGAGAACCTGCCACTGATGACTGCAAGTCGCAAGGCACTCAAAATGCCTCTAGATTCCAATCCCAAAATAAATGATCTGAATTCGATGGCATGTAATCTGCTAGAAGGAGGGGATTAAGGCATCCCCCATCATCCAACATGAGGTACTCAACAAAGCTGTATAATGTGGAAGGACTCGATCATAAGGTGCACGAACCAGTAACTGTACCAGGAATGGCCGACATGCAAAGTCAAGATAACTGAGGAATGGCTGACTCAGGTTTCAATTTCCTTCAAACAAGAGCATAATGGTGTATGGTGACTGAATAAAGGCAGCATAGACTCGATATACAAACTGGGACATATCTGCGACACAGGAAGCATCGACAGAGGATCCATGGGGACTGGAAGCTTAACCAGTCGGTGGAGATAAACTTAGATAAACGAGTACAACTCCTAAAGTCAAACTATAAACCCAACCAATGGATGTGATATACAATGCTCTATTCGAAGGCGACACGACTCGAAAGCTACCAAATATAACATCTTTCCTTGTCCGACTTTTTGGTTTTTTTATTTTTTTTGGAATTTTTCAAATATTTAAAAAGCTTGAAAAAGAATGAAACGACTTTATAGTTACAGACTAGGAGGAAATGAGTGTCATAGAGGAAAACAAACTAGTTCCAAGCAGTGGAACATACATATTCTCAATGCAAGGAGACATGTGTAGGATATCGACACTCGAGGGAAAATCCCCTCCCGGTAAAAAGGGAGTCAAGATGTAAAGGATATATAAAATAGATCTGCACGGCCAGACATGAGACAAGCTCAGGCTATATGTCTAAAATGCAATGTCGAGGAAGATGGCATAGAGCTCAATAAGGCAAGAAAAGCTCATCAAAATGCAATTACAACTTGAGATATAGGAGTCCTAAGGGAAATAGGCCAACAAAGGATCAAGAGGAGTATGAGGCTTGTTAGGGTTCACAAGGTACTCCCAAAGGACTGAACACCAAGAATAGCCGCTTCACACAAACAGATCACAGATCAATACACCAATGTTTGTAACGTGGTTAAAACCCTTGAGAGGGAAACAATCCACGGCCCCGGCCAAATAGCTACTCGGAGCAATTTATTATGCAAAAGAAAGAAAGTTACATGAGCTTCTCATAATCGATCAACTAGCCAAGGACCCTATATTCTCTTTAAATAGAGATCATAGACCAATCAGGTGTTAAGCCACAGATCAATGGTAGGTATGATCTAAGAGAAATTGAACCGTCGGATCACTCTATGTCTAGAACATATCGTGACCGTCGGATTAGAATATTTACAAATGCATACTAATGCATACTAAAGAAACACACTTTTACCTAACGGATATATTACACAAGTTGATCTTAACTAATTCCTAAGTGTATAAATATCCTAACATCCCCCCTTAAGAACAACTTGGGATAGGATTGAAGGATTTACAAAAGTGACACTATTAGGAGAAGGAAGGAGGCATTAGAGCCCATCCCCCCTTAATGACACATTCCTGAACTCCTAACATAGACTGAAGTTTAGAAAACTTCGCTTCTGTAAGAGACTTGGTGAAGATGTCTGCAACTTGATCATCTGTAGGACAATAAAGCACTTCAATAACACGATCATGAACAAGATTTCTGATGAAGTGCATGTGTAGCTCAATGTGTTTGCTGCGCTGATGTAGAACTGGATCTTTGGCAAGCTTGATGGCACTTTGATTTTTGCACCAAAGTGGAGTAGGATGCTGCTGCTCGAATCCAAACTCTGAAAGGATCTATCGAAGCCATAAAGCTTCCTGACTGGCATTAACTACGGCTCGATATTATGCTTCTGCTGAAGAAAGAGCAAGAGCTTGTTGTTTCTTACAAGCCCAAGTGACAGGTCCAGATCCCAGACTGAAAACATAACCTG
>LPNX010840213.1:100659-156717 GCA_001517045.1 Pseudotsuga menziesii
CTGAGGTAATCCTGAAAAGTCCCCTACTTCGCAGAACATCCTCCATACAAGATTTCCATGAGAAATAGTTAGAACTTGTAAATATAATATCACAAGGGGCGGCCATAATGTAAAATAGTGGCTGAAAAAATAGAAACTGACTTCCTAGATGCAAAGAGCTCAAAAAAATATGCGGTTTTAAAAAAAACGGCACTTAAAAATGATTCCGGATGATGAAGTTATGCTTGATCAAAGGAAATGTTGAAGATGTTCCCAATAGTGACGTGGCAGATATTAACTTGACCAGTTAAAAAAAAGAACCCCCCTCTTCCAAAGATCTACTTTTGACAATCACTTTACAATAAAGTTGCTTTTAAGTGAATCACTTTTGTAGAATAAGTGAGGTTCACTTTTACAATAATGTACTTTTAAATAGTGCGGCAATAAATTAAAAGACTTAAGTGACTCACTTTTATTTTATTTTATTAATGTGAGATACACTTTTACAATAAAGTAACTTGAAAATAGAAATTGCATACACCAAAAAGTAACTTGATGAGACTTGAACTCAAGACTTATCAAGATGAAAAGCAACTTTGGACCAAGTGAGCTAAGTTTAAAAGGTACGTAAAAGTATGGAACGAGGAAGGGGGCTCTTTTTTTTTTTTTTTTACTCTTCTCTCTCGTTTTCCGGGCTTGCTTTCTTTTCCTGCAAATCACAAAAAAAATGAAAAACAAAAACAAAAAAAAAAATTTCCACACAATGGGGTTAGATCTTGGTTAGCTTACCTGGAAAGTCTACATTTTCAAGTTTTCTCGCTGTTTCTGATTTGCCGTGATCGCATAAGGTGCACGGCAAAGAGCATACGTAGCCGAGAAGACAAGAAAAAAACTTTCCCTCACTGTTTCTAATTCGCCGCGATCGCACAAGGTGCACGGCAAAGAGCATACGCAGCCAAGGAAGACAACAGTCCGAGACTAAAATAAAATATCTAAAAATAAAACTGATAAAATATGAGAGATTTAAAAAAAACAAATCCGTCACTGTAACATTATACCTTCAGATTTGCCAAAATGGGTGTTTCTGGAGCAAACAGAAACAGTTTTCGGTGAAACAAAAACTATTTCCAAATGGAAACGGCACTTTGGATGCAATGGAACAGCTCCCATAGGCCACAAATGCACATAAAATCCAAAAACCACAAACCCTTTCAAAGTTTCGGCAACACCGGTTCTAGATCTTGATCAAAACCGAAAGCGGCTCTTCATAAAAGCTCTGATACCATGTTAGCGTTCACAAGGTACTCCCAAAGTACCGAACACCAAGAATATCCGCTTCACACAAACATATCACAGATCAATACACCAATGTTTGTCACGTGGTTAAAACCCTCGAGAGGGAAACAGTCCACGGCCCCGGCCAAATAGCTACTCGGAGCAATTTATTATGCAAAAGAAAGAAAGTTACATGAGCTTCTCATAATCGATCAACTAGCCAAGGACCCTCTATGCTCTTTAAATAGAGATCATAGACCAATCGAGTGTTAAGCCACGGATCAATGGTAGGTATGATCTAAAGAGAAGTTGAACCGTCAGATCACTCTATGTCTAGAACATATAGTGACCGTCAGATTAGAATATTTACAAATGCATACTAATGCATACTAAAGAAACACACTTTTACCTAACGGATATATTACACAAGTTGATCTTAACTAACTCCTAAGTGTCTAAATATCCTAACAAGGCTCTTGCGAAATGTCATGGAAATACTATACAACGGACTCCCAAACCCTAAAGGACAAAACATTAGCATGGGCACCAAATGCAAATAAGGCACTAACTAGGGTACCCATGTAAGGTCAAGCTCTACCACTCATATCATGCCACTTCTAAAACAGCAAGAAGGTTTCGTGACATAATAGAGTGGGTTCGTACCTAAGGCTATGATGAAACGGTCATAAGGTCATGCAAAATGCAAATAGTGATGAAACCTAACCTATATGCTAGTTCAGACATGATACCTGAGATCGGTACAAATGGGTGAATCCAAAGGCTGATACGAAACTAAAAATGGTGTCCTACATCAAGAATTAGGTCAAAAACAGTCCAAAATGATTAGAAATAGTACAAACTATAGGAAAGGGGGTAAAAAATTTCAAAAATTTGAAAAATTTCTATAAATAGTAAAAATTCAAAACATTATAAAACATTTGAAATTTTTACCAAATTGAGCTCAGATTTTCAACAACGAATTCCAGGAGATCTAGCTGGCAGAATCCACCACCATTTCTTCCAGGTACTTACCCATGCTCTTCTCTTCCATTTCAATGCAAGTTTTATCAAATTCCATGGTCATTTGAGATTTCTATGACAATCTAAAAGGGCATTGTGGCCCACACAAAAATTGAGGGTTTTTCTGCATATAGGGCTAGCTCTACATGGAAAATGCCCCCAAACCCACGTACATATGCGACTGTTTGGAAAATAGTCGCTTATGCAGTCGTGCATGAGATTTTTTTAACTAATCTAATGGGCAAAGTTGTAATTTTTTGTGCAAGATGGTCCTAGAATGGAGAAAGTGTGAACATGGTGAGGTAGAGGAGGCAGTAAGGGCTGATCTAATGGCTCAAAAAGCTCTACGTGCATGTGGAATCTATAAGTTTTGGTGTCTTGGTGGCTTGAGGGCCAAACCAAGACTATTGCAGATGTTGGTGGATTTCTGGGATCCAGACTCTGAGTCCTTCTAGATAGATGGGATCTCCCTCACTATAGAGGTGGAGGACATATACTTTATTACTGGACTTTCCCAATGGGGGTAAGTAGTGAACCTTCGTTCTCACGGTGGGCCTGGAGGTGGCCTGACTATCGATGAGTACATTACGGTGTACTGCTATCCAGACACAGAGAATGTGGGGAGTCAGGTCCCAACCAACTCTATAAAGGTGCTGGGCCTAAAGGCCATCCTATTGACATTGGGCAGGATAGCAGGCTTGGCTTCACTCCACCAAGCCTCGCGGCCTCTGATGTTCTATGCAGTGGAGTGCATGAGACCCATAGTCTATGACTGGAGCACTACACTATTGAGCAACATGAAACATCAGCTCAGTGATTGTAAGATGGGAAGAGTGTAGAACTTTGGGTTCAACAACATACTGAGCATGTTTTTCTTCAAGCGTGTTCCAGTATTAAGCCCCAGAGTTTACATTCCTCTTCATGGGGTTCACGATCCGGCCCAACGGCGTTGGGCAGATGCAATGTGTAGACTGGGGGGAGGTAGGGTGGCCAACCCATATCTAGCTGATTTATTTCCATGGTGGTGATGACAGATAGTTGCCATCGATGACTACCCCTATGCAGGGATAGATTTCCGGGGGGACCCAGACATGCCGCTACCACCAGGATTGGCATATGGCGATATAGGTAATGAATCTTGACCCTTTGTTTTAATTTTTTGAGTTATTTAATTTTTTTTGTGTTTTCTGATTATATGGAATCAAAAGACATATTTTTGTGTGAAAAAACATAGTGACATCTACCATTTATATGCAAATGTGGGACTACGGCAGCCTAAAGGCTTCCCTCATCACAGATGGAGGGGACAAGGAGATGATATCATGGGTGTGGATGCGGAGTGGACGATCCAGAGCATTCATACTAATTTTGTAAGGTTGACACATAGGGTTCCCATGGTGCAAGTCAAGGACTTGCCTAAGGCTATGCAATGCTAGGTGGTGGGTGTACCACGAGAATGGGTGTGATTATTCCGATGGCTAGCTAGAGTTGTAGTGATCTTCCATGATCACAACCCCCCTCCTCCTCCACAGGCTTAGATACCTAGGAGTTATACATTTTGTACTACCGTGTATTATATCTTGGTGGCTCAAGAGCCCCATTTTAATATCATGACACTATGTGTTACCACATTTTGGATGTTATATATAAAATTTTTATGGTGATCAGTTTATTTATTTACATGTGTAAAAATTTGTGTTTGTGATAGAGTTATTGTGTATGAAACAAATGTCAATCTAACATGTAGTTAGCATATGAGTCAACAACTTGATTATTAATTCTTGGAATATGTATGTATGTTACATTGTCAAATTTCCGTTCTAATAATCTCACACGTAAGAATATTCTTAATAACGTCGGATCTCTAACATGGTACAAACCATTAAGCTGTGACACTACTAACTTCGAATCAAGGCGTACCCCAAGAGATAGAACGCCATGTGAAATGGCATCCCATAGAAATTCAATAACGACATTATATTCAGCAACATTGTTTGAAGATGGCCACAAACATACGCCTCTTGAAGACAGTACCTGACCCATAGGAGTATAAATCACCTAAGCAGCACTGGATGAGTATTGAGTGTGATGGCTCGCACCATCCACGAATCGTATGTAGGTGGAAGATTACATTGACATCTGCCAAAAGAAATGGAAACTAATCACAAACCTGATCATGATAAGAAAAATACCTCTATGCAAAACTATACAATAATATACAATAACCATCATTGGCTGAAAATCATGCATAGTACTTCTTGAGATAGAGCCCATTTCTAGGCTCCGCCAAGGCCGTTCCCTCATAATCCACTAGCTCATAAGTGCCCTTCACTAACACACATTTGACGACGTAAGAACCAAACCACATGGGGTTAAACTTTCCTGCCCCCAAGGGTTCCTTCGGTTGATCCCACAAAAGGACCAAGTCTCCCTCACTAAACCTCCTTGGACGGACAGACTTATCGTACTGGACCTTTACGCAATGCTTATTTACTTCTAGAGCCACCAGGGCATCTCGACACTGCTCATCAAGTTGCTCAAGGTGGACCAAATTCTCCTCCAATGGTGAAGTGTCTGGTAAGAGTTATACGGCTATCTTCAAAGAAGGAATCTCACATTCAACCGGCAATATCGACTCCACTCCATGTACAAGTTGATATGGAGAAAAACATGTGGCAGTCTTAACAGCAATTCTATATGCTCACAAAGCAGGATATAACATAATGTGCCAATTATTCTTTCTCTGTGCGATGGTTCGTTGGAGAATGGATTTGAGTGATTTATTCACTACTTCTACTTGTCCATTCACTTGAGGGTCGTAAGAAGAGGAATGCTCTTGTTTGTACCCTAACTTTGATTCCAACTCTTCCATCATATGATTATGAAAGTGCGAGCCATGGTCAGTGACAAGCTCTTTTGAAATTCTGAACTGAGTAATAATCTAGTTGAATATGAAGTGCGCGGCTATCTCACCATCAGATTTAACTGTAGGCATAGCCTCAGCCCATTTCGTGAAGTAATCAATAGCCACTATGATATGATGATGCCCCCCACCTGAAACTGGGTTGCAATCCATAAAATCAAGCCCTCAATTAGTGAAGGGACTGGTGGTGATGATGGGATGTAATAGGGCAGGTTTCGAGTGCATATTACATGTGGACACTTGGCAAGGGTGGCACCTCTTGACCACATCTACACAATCCTTAAAGATCAATGACCAGAAATAACCCGCTCTTAAGAATTTTTGGGTTGTAGAAAGCCCAGATAAATGACCACCACATGCCCCTCTGCGGCAATCATTCAGCACAACCTCAGCCTCTTCATGAGTTAAACAACGTCGTAAAATGGAATCTACCCCACGGTGGTACAAAGTGTTATCCACTATGAGGTAACTCTTAGACACGTGATGTAATCGTCATCGTTCATCCCGTGAGAGGTGAGTAGGGACCTTCAATGTTTGTAAATATATAATGATATCCCCATACCATGGGTCTAAAGTTGAGATTAAGAAGATTTGTTCATCGACAAACATATCTTCACAAACCAACTCATTGGCCTCGCTTGGGAAATCCGATATAAGTCTGCAAAAATTAATGATTTTTTTGATTTTCCTGAAACAAATTCGAGATCGAATTCTTGCAGGATGACAATCCATTTATTATATTTTTCCCCAATCATCCTTTGAGTGAGGATGAATTGAAATGGATTGACATGGGCTACAACCAAGGTCTGGCGAAGGAGAATATAATGTCTCAATCGTTGAACCGCATGTACAGTAGATAAAGCAAGCTTCTCAACATGAGAATAATGAATCTCTGCATCAATAAGGTTTCGGCTCAGATAGTATATGACATGCTCGTGGAGCTCCTCATCCTCTTGAACCAAAACCATACCAATCGTCTCCATGGACGTGGCCACATAAAGTAGAAAATCATGGCTATAGTCTGGGGGACTAATCACTAGGGCTGATGCTAGGGCTCGCTTGAGTGCATCAAAAAACTCCTGGGCTTGCTCAGCTCAACAAAAGGTGGTGTCCTTCTTCAAAAGGCGCATGAAGCCTCTAGTCAAATTGGAAAAATTGACAACAAATCTCCATAAGAAGTTTTCCATGCCTTGCAAAAATTGAAGATGACGAATATTTTTCGGGGGAGACAACTGAAGTATTGCCTCAACCTTCAAAGGGTCGACTCTTATACCCTCTTTAGAAATGATGAATCCTAACAAGCGACCTGAATTCACACAAAAGATGCACTTATGAGGATTTAACCTAACCAAATAATGGCGGCATATTTCAAATACCAATATCAAGTGATAGGAATGACGCATTCTCATACGAGAATGAGCAGCAAGGTCATCCAAAAATTCTTAGATAATTGACTTGAGATCATGGAAGATCAAGGTCATTTCCTGCTGAAAAGTAGCTCTAGTGTTCTTAAGGCCAAAAGGCATTTTTCGATATGCAAACGTTCCCTAAGGACAAATAAATGCAGTCTTATGTTGGTCCTTAGGTTTAATTTGTATCTGATTATATCCGAAAAAACCGTCCATAAAGGAAAAAACCTTGCTACCAACACACTCATCCAAAATCTGATCAATAAATGGTGTGGGGAAATTGTCCTTAGGACAAGCACGATTCAAATCATGGAAATCAGTACATATTTGGATCGCTCCCTGCTTCTTATCCACCAAAACGGGGTTTGAAACCCACTTCGTCAAGGGAACAGGATAGATAAAACCGGCTTTCAATAGTTTCTCTATCTCTGCCTTAATCGCGGGTGCTTTCCTAGGATTCACCGTACACAAGCGTTGTCGAACAAGATTAGCATTGGGATAAGTCTTAATCTCATGTTTGACAATACGAGGGTCAATACCCAGCATTTCATCGTAAGTCCAAGCAAAGGTATCACATAATTATTTAAACAACTCGGTGTATTCTTGAATATCAGCATGGGAACATTATACCCCAATATATACATTCTCTATCCTTCCAGGATCGTGAGAGATATTGATAGGAATCGTGGAAGACATGTTTACCATGTTTCCTTCAGCCATCGGACCAAGAGAGCTTAATGGAACCATAGGAATACCAACTCTCTCACTAAGAACCACCCTAAAGTCCTCACGCTCCAAGCGGTCAAAATCGGGAAGAAAGTAAGATCTATGATGGACTTCTTCCCATGGTGGCTCAACTCTCGAGATGGCCTCAATAATCACTTCATCTGAAGGGAAAATAGTATCAAGGCAGTCGTGTGCGTGAGAAGACTGCAATGCCCATGCCAAAAACACATAAGGGTCCTCCTCTTTCATCCATGAAGAGGAAGGACTGGGTTCTGTAACACACTCTAGATTATCTTGATAAGCTATCATAGTTGCAGGCAATGACATGTTCATCATGATGGGCTTACTCGGAGTACTTGGTGTAGGAAGAATCCAAGGATATTCCATATGACTCATGCGAAAAGACACCGATATCATAGATGCTGAAGCCTCACCGGAACTAGACCCTATCATAAGGATCAGTGCAAGAAAACTAAAGCTTCCCATGAGGGATGGATAGATGCCTACACCCACACTCCCAGTTTCCAGCTGAGAGTGTTCAACAATCGGGATCGAAGCTCCTGAAGATGCGGTAACAGACGGATTCTTGAATGTCGTTTGATCAATCATGACTATCTTCCCATTAAATGGAAAGCATACAACGTGAAATAGGGAAGAATGTACGGCTTGCATACTGTACATCCAATTCCTACCCAACAAGATATTGTAGTCAAGGGGCGGATCAACCACCTCAACCTCTATCACAACGGTCTTCCCTCCCAAACAGAATTTAAGGGAAGGAAGGATGCCATGTGGCCTAAATGATCTCCCATCGAACCTAGTTAACATGGTCACTGATTTAGACAGCTCAGGGGAACCTAAACCCTTCCAACATGATAAAGACATCACAGAAGTGGTAGCGCCTTTATCAATCATAGTGTGCTTGACAGTCATGTTAAGAAATTCTACATGAATCAAAAGAGACACATAGTAAGGAAAGTGAGGCTGAAGTCCCAGGTTTTGAAATTTAATCACGGAGGAAGAATCATCATCATTCACACCAAGGGTAGAAAGCAAATCCTTCCTTTGTGAAGGACAACTCTAAAGCACTTCCAATGCAGACATCGCATAAGGAGTGTGGCCCAAATCCTTGACAAATGAATAGCTCTGGGCGGCTCGGGCATTAGGATTGTGCCTCGAACACTTAAGGAATCCCTTAGGAATGTGAGGTGTAGCTTCAGGTTTATCCACAGGTTTCTCGATACACAAAGGAGACCCTGGTGGATTAGGTTCCTTTCCTGGGCTGGGTTGTGACAAACCATAGTCCTTCGCACTGGTCACAACTTTCAGAGCATGTACCATGTTAATGCAACCACAACCACTACCCTCCAGTGGATCTTGATCACCACCAGACTGATCATGGGTCCTCAAGTTCATATTTTGATTGTGAGGTAAAGAGTTAGTTAGCACAGCTGGGCCCTGTGCCAAGAATCTTGAGGCTTCATCGATACGAGGGCACAATTAAGTGAGGTGATTGTCCTTACACAACTTGTAAGGGAATTTAACCTTACATTTAGCTTGCTTGTACCCCCCAGCATCATGGGCGTTCTTTCCATTATTATTATCATTTTCATTCCTATTCCAACCCTTACGATTATTCTTACCCTTCTTTTTATTTCGTCCGGGCTGCTAGTTACTCTTCTGGTCTGACGATTGCACTGAAAGCACACCCGCCGTTTGGGCGGGTTGAGATGAAGTCGTGGCTTGACCCAAAGTAGATTGGTTGAGTGACAATTGACTAACTTGTTTTGCAACCGAATCCACAGGTTTAGCACTCGCACAACCCACAATTCCATCGGCATGTGGTCTAGGTTTAACTTTGGGGTCGAAACTAGAATGTGGAGCATTGGGAATGATCTCATATAACAAACCGAAATGAGCATAAATCAAGTCCAGTTCCTGTGCCCTAAAAATCACTTGTTCCTCATTTTGCACTCTGGATGTAGAAACATCCTTCACTATATACGGCAATAATGACTTAAGTAACCATTCAAGGAGGAATTCTTGTGGTATAAAGGATTTAATTAACCTCTTCCGTCTATGCCACTTTGGAATATGATCTGAGATATGTGTGGATTTATCCTGCTGAAATGTCGACAAGAGTTCAGTACCAATTTCATAACGTACTGGTAGCTAGAAGTGGTTAAGAAAAGTCATTTCTAGGTCATCGAACAAAGCGAATACTCCCCTAGTTAGCTCTATATACCATTTCGCGGTAGGCCCTGTAAGGGTGCATTGAAATAGTATCAAATAGATTGAGTCCTGATGTAAGGAATTCGAAGAGCACCATAGGTGAAAGGTAGTAATATGTTCACTTGGATCCTCTCCCGGTTTTCCCTCAAACTTGGGTATGTCCGAGGGAAGCTTAGTAGGGACAGCCGGCCAAGCTAGGTCATGAGCTATAGGATCGTTCGTCAATATTGACAAGTCAAGAAGATTCAGTGTTGTGAGGAAAGGGAGCCTAGGATGATGAGGTTGATGGACCGCTCCCTGATAGTTCTTATTCACATAGGTCTGATTACAACCATGAACTTGGCCATAGTTCCCTCCTCCCGTTTGACCCATATAGGGTGGCATGGAAGCACCATAGTGTAGTGTACCCTAACTATATGGAGCTACAAAGCCCTAATTTGGAGAGTAAGCAGGTTGTTGATACCCACACCCATAAGGTGAAGAACCCTGTCCATACTGCATCCCATAATAAGGTCCACAAGTCATCGCATGTGGTGTCCCATGAGACACTCTGTAAGTAGGAATATACGCTCCATAAGTAGGAATATACATACTGGAAGTAGGGATATACACTCCAGAAGTAGTAACATGACCTCTCGAAGCAATGGGCGATATGTAAGCCTGAGACACAATCGGTCTAGTAACCACAGTACGGACCTGACTCGTAGCAATGTTCCGGCCCGAAGGACCATGTGAATGAGGTGGAGGGTGGACATTCGAAGAACTAGGGACAGAGGATGAAGGGACTTGTGTAATTAAGTATGTACTATTCCCTATAGTCACTCATCTCAAATCTAGTATCCTAATAGGATCACTAACCCTAGACCTAGGAGGAATATGTGATGTAGCTTCCACCGTCAGGATGGAAGGTGCAATGTGACTAGTGCTCCCAAAACTCTCCGCATGGTAAGGAATGAGAGTGCCCCCAGGCATAGTGATAGGTTCAAACTCATATTCGACATGAAATGCCAAATCATGTGTAGGAAAACTAGACATACCATAACTAGTGCTTGCGGGTTCGAAATGAGTCTCATCATCCTCTGACATTCCATACCGACAATGCATCAATGGGGAATCAACCCTAGAGTAAGTAGGTCTATCATGAAAAGTACCTATCTCAGAAATCACAGGACCTAACTCAGTCAAGTCGGGTGAAGGATCATAATTAGGAGTAAACTCCCCATCTTCCACATGTATGGGAGAAGGTGGTTCAGGAATACCTTCAACGTGGTCTCCCATAGTGTGTGACTCAATGTGCGAATTAGTCCACCTAGAATACCTATTTCTCTCTCCCAAAGGAGGAGGATACATAGAAGGCGGAATTCCTACTAAATGATGAGAATGGTGAGCCACACCCAAATCCACAATGACTCAAAAAATATAAAAGACTCTCTATCTACGCAAACCCTAGGCAAGCTATCATGCACAGAGCAATCACTAATAAAATCTAAATCCAAATACAAGCAATCAAGGGTAGGATAAGTGAGCTCCCAAATGAAGCAGGCATGTCTTTCCTAGGAGACTCCCATAAACAAAAAGTGGAGGTAGGTAACCAATTATTGTGGCCTTCAGCTTCAACGCGTAAAGCGACTGTGCTGTCTGACCCCAACCTGGCCAGGACACCTGTAGAATAACCCTTGCAAAGTACCCCCTCGATATCCTAGGTAAGGCCACTATGGTCACCTCAATATAATCAATGCTCAGGTAGATAGTCGCAGGCGAGATTGACTATATGGGCAGGGTAGCAAAGCCCGAAACTCTCGAAAGAGCCCCCATATATGAATACAATTTTGGAAATATCTCCGGTGCTACTTAGTTATGACTAGGGGTCATCCCAATCAATAACCTCTCACACTGCCTCGTGTTTAACTCCCTTTTGAGAGGAGGATCCTGATAAACACTGGTTATACCAAGGATTTCACACACTCACCTGGACAGACACATACATGTTGTTGTTCAGTGGTCTTGGAGAACTTACTCACAATGAACTATTCCAAGACCCTAAAACCTAATATTGTTGGTGAAACCTATTAAATTAAAATAGTGTAGTTCATTTTAATTAAGCTTTGATTTTAATTGGCTTTATTACTCAAAAGAGGGATATGGCCATGCAACTAATGGTATTATGACACAACATGAAGTAAAATGCACACCTAACAATCAATGCAAATGCATTGTGTCCATGAAAACAGGGTATGCTACTACATGAAATGCACAATTCTCTTCAAATGATAAATGCAAACTTTCCTATATGAAATCCTGACTAATACTCCAAAGCAAATCTAGTGCAAGTACTATGCAAAATGCAAAATGCAAAATGCAATGCATGATGATAAGCAAATATTTTTGGATTTTTTGAAATAAAATGAGATATAAAAAGCAAAAGAATGATTCTACAACCCCAAGACTCTGCAAGCACACTCAAGCAGCACTCAAGCAAATCACTAAGGTAAAATAAGTCTAATGCACTAATCCCAAAACAAAAAATCAAAAAGGCAATGACAAGAACATTCTTAAAAAAAAAGAAATTTACCCTAAAAAAAACGTCTCTAATAAAAAATAGAGGTGTATATAGACTCTGGTAGTATCAAAGGAGACTCAACAATCATCACAACTCACCCAGCAACCATTTAACTTCCACTAAAAGGAAAAACTAAGGGCATACATGACTGTTCGCAGTAAACCCACATGTATACATGGAAATGGCAGAGAAAATCATGTGTATACGTGACTGTGAGTTCAAAACTCGCGTAAAGGAAGAAAGGTGCATAAAAATCAAGGAAAATAGACAAGATGAGACAAACTTCACACCAATCAGACACTACCAGGTAAACATGCCCCCAGACCCGACACAGAAACAAGAGAGAAAGAGAAATTCAAATTCATTGAATGCCGATAAAAAACCCCCAAAGGACAACTACTAGGAACTCCCCAGTGGAGTCGCCAATTCTGTTACGAAGAGAAATTTCTATGGCTTAGGGTACCACAACAGACATCTTGACTCTAGAAATCAATTCTTTCCAATATGTAATAGAAATTAAATATCTAACACTAAAGGATTGGACCTCGTACCTTATTCCGGACGGTTGAAGTAGATCCCCATTGAGCTTTCCAACTTCAGCTTGAATTGATAGATTACTTCCTCAACAACAAGTAAACAATACAAGCATACTATATAGATTGGTGTTAGATCTATTATAGAATATATAGTCAACAATGTATAAGCATTTGAAATCATCCCATGGATAAAATATTCATTCAAACATACATTATTGGACAGGAAAAGATATTTCTATTAATATAAAACCAGAGATTACAATGAATACAACCTCTGTCATCACGTCTGTGAATCAAAGAAACTGAATCCCCCACTTGGGCCTCCACCACCTCAATCCTCCATCTCTCGATATCAAGCTCACAAGCAAAAGGAAAGCTTGGGAAGAACACAAAAGTGCTCAAAGGGACAAAGGGATGCAAACTCAAGCATAAGTTCCAGCAACAATGGACTATAGTTTATTTTCTCTCAATTCTCTCATATTCCTTCAATGTACCAAAGAGTTCCCTATATAGGTTTTCAAAGGGGTAATGAAAGGTCAAATCCAACTGATCTCAAGGAATATGGAAGGCCAAGAGTCAAGTGAGTCGGATCCATGTCAAGGAAAACTCCAAAAAGATTTGGATTTTGTACACATCCTGATGTACACAGTTTTAGGGGTCAAACCTGCGTATATACACGATTAGGGGTTTAAAAGTCATGTATATGGATTTTCACATGTTTTTAGGGATGGTCAAGGAAACCTCAAAGGACAAAAAATGGTCCAAGGGGTCTAAGGAGTCTACAGAGGGACATGGGAAAGGCCATACAAGTGTGATTCACTTGGAGTGGTAAAATCAGCTATAACAGGTGTGTCATCCTTAAGCATGTCCTCATTAAGCATATACACAATAGCCTTGGCCTTGCGTTTCTTTGAGAGCCTCAGTTTTGAGGATTCTAGAGCATATCTCAGTGGCATGACCAGTCGTGAACCTATAGGTGGTGGGTTAATAGGAGAATTTTGAGCAGGGTCGATGTAGAGCCTAAACCAAGGGTTGCAACAGGGGTCGAGTCGGCCATGGGAGCAGTCTGCAGGTTTCTTTGCACCATTGTCTCTACCTATTATTCTGGATGTTGTACCTCCCGCAACAGGATTTGTTCTTTGATCGGACACAGTGAAGAGATGGAAATATCTGATTTCTCATTGGAACTAGAAATCTCACTAACCATTAGCTTTAGCTCTCAATATCAAGCTCTGGTTCACTCTAGCTCTCTCTGCACACGTAAAAGAGTTCTGAGTTGTACCTATTGTTGCCCTCTTTCATGCACCTGGGTCACGTGGAAAAAATCTTCAAGCCACTCGGTGTGTCCTTGGGGGCAAGTCTCGAGTCAAGGCTGTCACCTTGTTCTTGACTCCTCCATTTAGGCTCAACTCCTAATGAAGCCAAGGGGGGTAGACCCTATTAAGTTACTAAGGATGATTTCTTAGTGTGATGTATTAATTCTTGCACATGATCTAGGAACTAGGAATCAAAATCATCAAAGAATTATTAACAAAATACTCATGAATTGGAAATAACTGGAATACCAAATAGGTTTCCTCTCTGTATATTATATAAACAATAAAGGATTACAATTTCCATGCATAGCAATAGCTTAACTCCATGAAGAATTCGAATACCTAAGGGACAATTCGAATTCAGTGAGTGAGTCTAGCTTAACTGACTCTTTTCCATGCAATCTCACTTAGTTAACCACTTGACCAAAACCCTAATTGACTCACCAAACCCTAATTGAAGTTGGAGTGCAATAAATGACTGAATCTCAACTGAAGGAGATCAAACACATGTCATAGCAATCCAATCATCAAGTGCTAGTACTGCATGACTCCAATAAACCCTGATGAGGTTAACTGAAGCTGAACTGACCATCAAAAGTTGGTGAAGGCGCCTTGTTCACTCCAGTTCATTAAAATAATAATAAATAATCATAAAATAATATATTTAATGAATGGAGGCGCCTTAACTAATTGTAACTGAATGGTTGAACTGAAAGTAACCACCAGTTAGCAATTAGGTGCATTAATGTCACACAGATCACCCCTGGAGTGCTCCAGTTAGCCTCCTTGACTGTAGGAGAAGGCTAAGTTATCCTCCTTGACTGTATGTAGGCATGCGAGTGACTAGGATGATGGTAATTAATGCTCCACTGATGTCAATTAAACTTAGGATAGTGGTTTAACTAGGCCAATTTGACCGAAAGAGTGTGTATGATGCCAGATGTCTCCAACACCCCCCCTTAAGCTATACTCAGGAAGAGTTAGAAAAAATAGATGCATAAAATGCTAGGGCCCTAGAAACTAAGGCCATAGGTCACCCTGTACAATAAAGTAACTGCTTAATATAACCAAGGAAACGAGGAAAACCTCATGGGAAAAATACCCCCCCTCAAACTAAGCAGTAAATCAAGAATTGATTCTTCTATGCAGCAACATCCTGAGACTGTGCATGTGAACCTTTGAATCCAAACTAAATGAATATGTCTGGAGGAATCTTCCACTTTGGAAGAAAAACAATGCACTCAACTGAATCATAAATATACACAGCTGCACGGTGAAAACTGGACCCATGTAGAGCAACCGAAATCATCTGAAGAGAGAGCAAAGGTTCTTGAGGATTTGAACCATGTGTGGAACACTCAATAAAATGATATGTTGCAGCCTTGAACAACAAACCATGAGTGGTAAAATCAGCCCCAAATCTTAGGAGCAAGTGTCCAAGCGGATGCAGAATGTCTTCCTCTTTACTAGTTCTGTGAGGAGATGAGCTTGTGACCAAAGGTAGAGAATCCCTGGGACTCTGGAGAGTGAATGCTTGAGATCCATAATCTGATATAGCTTCATAAATATGTAATGATTCACAAAATAAAATATCAGCAACCTCACAGGAGGAAACTAACACCAAATCCCCAGCAGCAAATTTGAAGAAGAACTGCGATACTTGATTTTTCACACCGGAATTGGTGAGAGCAGCTACAAGCATGACTGAAAGCTCTTGGATTTTAAAATATGAACAAAATAATATCATATAAGAATGTAAATTAGATCTAAATAATTTCATAACAGATCCAAAACTATTAAATGAAATCAAATCCCAGCAGCAGTTTTGAAGGAGACTTGCGGTACTTGTTTCTTCACACCGTTGATGAGAACAGCTACAAGCAGTACTGAAGGTTTATGAACCTGAAATTTTGAACAAAGAAATATCAGATCAGATCCAAATAATATCATATCAGATCCAATAAGTTTCATATCAGATCCAAAATTATGGTCAACCGAGATGGTAGATGCACAGTTTTCTTCTTCTTCAAAATTATGAATTTTGGTGCATGCAATCCTGCAGGAATTTGCTGGAAGATCTAGATCATGGGGAGCGAATGGATCACTCTGGTAATATGATATTTCTTCCAAAATATCCAAGGTATCACATATTTGCACACCAGCAGCAACATTAGCGGAAGAAAAATCAAATTTCTCTTCACTTTCGGAAGCAATTACTAGTAAATTTTGCACAGAATTCAAAGGAAAATCACCGTTGAATGTTTGCATGGAAGTGCAGCAGTGTTTTTCTTCAATATTAGAGATTCGAATGTCTTATTCTGTTTCAGCAATATGATAATATGAGATACCATAGATGTCACGAACTTTCGGAGCATCAGGAGAAGGAGTCACTTCATGGAGACTTTCTTCAATTCGAATTGACTGTGTAGAAGATTTTGCTTCATCTTCATCTTGAACAACTTCATTAGAGAGTGTAGTGGATGAGAATTTTGAGTGAAGAACTCTTGTGGTGCTGGCTGCAATCTCCAAAGTACTATTATGATCCTCATTGTGCTTGCCAAAGGTTCTGTCCAATATTGGCCAGAAATTATTTGGGTATTCAACATAATTAGGAATAAGGTAGTACAAGCTATCATCAAGGGCCAGACACATTGATCCAAAAGCTCTATCAATGTCATTTAGCCAGTCATTCTCATTCTCATAAGTCTCTCTTCCAATTCCAATAGACACCTCATAGAGACCTCGTCTCTTGAGATATGCAATCATCTTCAACTTCCATTCCGAATAGCTTGTGAATGGGGTGAGAGGAGGGATGGCTGAGTCCATTCGAAGTTGTACCTGATAAAACCTGCAAATAAAAACAAAAAAGGCACCGTAAGGTCGGATAGATTGCACATT
Source organism: Pseudotsuga menziesii (assembly GCA_001517045.1). NCBI lineage: Eukaryota > Viridiplantae > Streptophyta > Pinopsida > Pinales > Pinaceae > Pseudotsuga > Pseudotsuga menziesii. The sequence goes on from LPNX010840213.1 coordinate 117,534, forward strand.
CTAGGCTTTCATCACACCCATCATAGTTAATCAAGCAAGCTTGATCAACAAGTTCTTTACTTGGGGTATTAAGTGGTAAGCCTTGGCTTCTGGTGTAGTGCTGGATTCTTGAGCTATTGCTCAAATTTCATGGAGAAATATATCAAAAATCTTGTTCTTGAGAGATTTTTCTTCGTCCCTCCGTAAGCTCTGATACCATATTAATTCTTGCACATGATCTAGGAACTAGGAATAAAAATCATCAAACAATTATTAACAAAATACTCATGAATTGGAAATAACTGGAATACCAAATAGGTTTCCTCTCTGTATATTATATAAACAATAAAGGACTACATGTTCCATGCATAGAAATATCTTAACTCCATGAATAATTTGAATACCTAAGGGACAATTCGAATTCAGTGAGTGAGTCTAGCTTAACTAACTCTTTTCCATGCAATATCACTTAGTTAACCACTTGACCAAAACCCTAATTGACTCACCAAACCCTAACTGAAGTTGGAGTGCAATAAATGACTGAATCTCAACTGAAGGAGATCAAACACATGTCATAGCAATCCAATCATCAAGTGCTAGTACTGCATGACTCCAATAAACCCTGATGAGGTTAACTGAAGCTGAACTGACCATTAGAAGTTGGTGAAGGCGCCTTGTTCACTCCAGTTCATTAAAATAATAATAAATAATCATTAAATAATATATTTAATGAATGGAGGTGCCTTAACTAACTGTAACTGAATGGTTGAACTGAAAGTAACCACCAGTTAGCAATTAGGTGCATTAATGTCACACAGATCACCCCTGGAGTGCTCCAGTTAGCCTCCTTGACTGTAGGAGAAGGCTAAGTTAGCCTCCTTGACTGTAGGTAGGAATGGGAGTGACTGGGATGATGGTAATTAATGCTCCACTGATGTCAATTAAACTTAGGATAGTGGTTTAACTAGGCCAATTTGACTGAAAGAGTGTGTATGATGGTAGATGTCTCCAACATATTTGATTTCTCACTGGAACTAGAAATCTCACTAACCATTAGCTTTAGCTCTCAATATCAAGCTCTGGTTCACTCTAGCTCTCTCTGCACATGTAAAAGAGTTCTGAGTTGTACCTATTGTTGCCGCCTTTCATGCACCTGGGTCACGTGGCAAAAATATTCAAGCCACTCGGTTTGTCCTTGGGGGCAAGTATCGAGTCAAGGCTATCACCTTGTTCTTGACTCCTCCATTTAGGCTCAACTCCTAACGAAGCCAAGGGGGGTAGACCCTATTAAGTTACTAAGGATGATTTCTTAGTGTGATGATGTTAAATTGAATCAGTTACTTAGGAGTTTTAATATTTTAACTATAGACAATTAAATATGACGAGATACGAAAATAAACACACGAAAGCACAAAGCTGATACACAATGTATATATGAAGCAAAAATGACCAGTGCCTTAAAATGGAGTCAAATCAATAAGATCGATGTGCTTGCATGTGCTTGGAGTGAATTTTTTGCGATTGCATCTTGGTATGTTTTAAGTTAAATGTGAAGTATGAGTTGATTAAATTAGGCAAAGGGGGACTCCAGATATACCCGAGAGTACTTGGAGTATGTCCAAAACTAAACCTTTACGGCTACCCGCAAGGAATATGTGGGCTGAAATGGAGTCTCTGGGGCTATTTTGCGTAACGCACCCATTAGGGTGTGACAGAGATCGGTGCCCTGAGGTCACTTTTCAGAAGTTCCTGCTTCCTTTGGGTATTTTGCCACCGTAGAGGTTTGATCTAGGTGTTGGATTTTCACCTGATGGTTTGTCAGTTGGGGAGAGTGAGTCCTAATTATACTAGTCACCCAAGTTCTTTTGATACAGCTTGACTGATTGAATGAACCATAGCCAAGTGCAGAGCATACACACTGGAGTCTTGTCAATTTTAGTTAGTTTTAAACTGGATGTTCTTGTTTAAAAGAAAATCCTTCAAGAACCTCTTTCGATCCAAGTGGATCTCAATAAAGGAATCAAGGAGGGGCTAATTTTAAATTTGTTGATAAACAAATAATAGAAAAAAGCAAACAGATACACAGTTCTAGTTTCTTAATTAATCCTACCACGAATCTCTTTCCCCTTTCAGGTCAATCGGAAAATCATGGGGTAAGTATTACGATTACTTTGAAATGTAAGATATGGAGTATGGAATTAATAAAAAAATCAAGTATACTAACCTGCAAATTAGATCAATGCTAGTAAAAAAGAAATAAACAGAAATCGACGAAAAAGGCACCGACACAAATCCCCCTAGGGGGGATGGGGAATGGGCTCTAAAGAGCCTATTCCAAAGATAAATAAATTGGTTATAGGATCATAGAACTGAAATTATAGGAAACTTATTAGTCCTGATACAGGCTGAAACCAAGATTTTACAACTTTGGAAAAGTCTTGAGTTTTTAGTGAAAAGGGAGACCCCTGGGGGGATTTGAGCGCTCCTGAGGCCACTTCAGATAGCAGCTTCCTTCATTTTATTTCATTACTGCTAAAATAAATTGAGCATGTTAGAGTAAAAAATGCCCAAAATCACTTTAATAGTACCTTTGGATCAGCCTACCTTATCTCAGAAAAAATGAAGTTAAGACTAGCTAAAACAAACGAAAGGGAACCAAGGAAATCAAGCTTTCCTTTGGATCTTGGATTTCTGTTTGTACAGACAATTAAAATGCACTGATATTGCAGAATAATAAATTTTATAACAGCGAAAGGAAATCTAATGCATGTGATCTACAAGTTTTCTTTAAAATTCATGCAAAAAGGATGATTTCCCTAAAGCTAGATCTAGAATGCTTATGAAACTTTTTTGAGTGCAAGATCTAGAATGTGAGCTATGACATATCAGATCTATGTGTATTTTACTTTGATGAAATAGATCCAAATAAAATCAAAGCTATGAACTGAACAAAGTAATTGGGTAAAGTGTTGATTTTGAGGGAGGAAGAGGAGGAAAGAAATGCTGGTTTCCTTGAATATCTGCAGTAGAGATTTCAGGTGGAATGTTGAGGGACTATGCCTTTTAAATTTTTTGAAGAGAATGATGAATCAAGCTATATCAGCATCCTCTCCAAAGTATGAACCTGCAACTCAGCTGAAATCAAAGAACTTGCCAAGAAACCTGTGAGATCCGATTAGTACATACAAAGAGATTCAAGATAACATGCATATAAGCTTATAGGACATGCTAAATCTAGATCTCTAAACATGCATCAAAGGAGAGTGACATTCAATAAAATTATTGAACAACACCTTTCCTATCAAGATTGTAATAAGATAATTACCAATCTTAACCACAGATCTACAAGAAACTAGTAAGACATGAAAACAGATACAGGTTACCTCAGTAAAATAATGGCAATAATCATCCACACATGTAATGGCACAACACCGTCTGGCCTCCAAAGATTTTATTTATTTCAAATGAACAATAACAACAATACAATAGCAGCAGCACCTCAATCCCAATTCTAACTAGCTTGGAAGAGGAGGTTGTGCCTTGATATATACAGTTTGCAGGCCATCCAGCCCAGGGGGGGCATAATTCCTCATGGAATCAAGTGAAATCAACTGATGGAGAGTTCATCAATGTAGAACTAAAGCTGTACTGAGCGTACTTGTCAATCGAGGGCTTGATTGAGCTGACACATCAACCCATACACCACCACATCGGCCCACAGAGCATCTAGGATAGTCGACACGTGTGGAGGAGAGAGAGAGGGTGCAATTCCCCATGAAGACAGTTGTAGATCAAGTCTGGATCTGATTTGATCCCCTCCTTCAGAAAAGGATTTGTCAAATCCCGTCAATCTGCTCCAGATCTGATTGATTTCAGTCAAATCAGTTGAGAATCCACTGATTTATTGATTTTGGATTTGCTCCATTATTCATCAATTTATTAATTAAAATAATCAAGAATTGATTTTTGGGGCTTTCTGACCTGAGTGATGGAAGATCACTCAAAACTTAGGAAATAGTGGGTCCATGGGTTTACATGGTGCTCTTAGCTTGAAAATGAGCACCTACATGACTGAAACCGATTATTTGGCCCACTTTTATTACAAAATCAATTTTTCCAATTAAACTATTAAAAAATAGCCTAAGTTTTGGAAAAATTTAAATTTAAATAAAAAACACTGAAAAAACTAAAAAATTGAAAAATTGAAAAACACCTAGGGGGACTTAGACATGTTCATATGACTAAAAAATGATGTCTATAATGTCTATACATTGACACATAGACTCTAATAACCTCAATAGGCCTAAATGCCAAGCCGACCACCCCAACTTTGGAGGTATGGAGTGAAAAACTCAGAAATTATCAGTCGTTTATTCAACAACCAATAATAACCAAGTGAAAAAACACCTTGGGCTTATCGGATTGACAAATGAAGTCTAAGAGACCGAGTCTTTTACAGACACTATCATGCTAGAACATTTATTACAATTCCCCCATGGGGTATGAACATGTGATATGATACAACAAGCACTTCCCAAAAGTACTTCCAAAGGTCTTTTTGAAGTACGAACAAGTTAACCCTGTCCGGTTCACCGGGCTCACTTGATAAAAACCACTAAGTACAACTTAGGTGGTAACATTCTGGCTCCAACTGTGGGACGTGTGCTCGATCTGGTCTTTAAGGCAAGGAGAGGATACAAGAACACCAGAATATCTGGTTTATATACCCTGCAAAAACATCTCAACTTGACAAGAAAAACCTCAGCAGCACAAGTTTTATGAAAAACCAAATGAACCATTAAGCTGATTTATTTAAACAAAATAGATGTAACTAACTAAAAGAAGCAAAGTTTTATTATAGCTAAGTATAAAATAGAAATGAAGAAATTAAATGCTCTCTTTCAAAGAGCTTATTTTCCTACTCTAAGCATGATATAAAAAGGGTTAAGTGTAATCAGAAATCCAATGTAACCACCTAAGCATTTTATTAACATAAAATTTTTTTTCCTTGTCTTTGGTTACCAGCTAAAGTAAGGATACCTTATTCAGAAGAAGCAAACCTGCGTGATGATTCAAAATGGGTGGGATGGATGGGAGATCATAAGTATGAACAATGTCATAAAAATTCTTCCCAAACTTGTATGTACTCATGCAGGATGCTTCTATCCATGACTGGATAGGACTGATATACCAATCAGAATGACGAGGTAGGCTGACTACATCATCATACTAATCATTGGGACTTATCAAATGATAACTCGTTGCACAAACCCCAAGTAGCTCCAAATCATAAGGAACCTCTATATGTGAAAAAGATGGCTCAGACTAACATTCCACTAACTGCATCACATCTGACTTTCCACAATACTGTTTCTCATTGTCCTCAGTACTGATACCCTTGTGTGGCTCTACATGGTATGAATTTGAATGATCACATGAAAATTATGAATGCTTCTCTTCCATACTAAGGTTTTCCCAGGCATCCAGATCCATGCTCCCCTCTATGGATGTATCGGAGATTGGAATTCCACACATTTTTGAATAGACACTCCCATTGTTGGACATATCATGGATGGGATTCTCCATAAGATTTTCACAAGTTGGTTTATCTATGAAATTCCAATAGTCATCACTCCCATCCATGTCGTATGTGGGGCACTCTTCATCCATGGCATCATGCTCCTGCCTATCCATGTCCTCCTTGTATTCATAACAATCTTCTTTAGATAAAATGTTACAAGGCAATAAACTTTCCAAACCTTCATCAATATGTGGAGAACAAGGTCTACTGTCACCACACACCATATTGATCTTATCATAAGTTTCTTTATAGGCTTATGTTATGATATCATGAAGAGGATCTTCAATATTATCTTTAATCAAGGAAACCTTTTGGACATACTCAATGGGATCACTTGGTATGTGTTGCTTAGTGGATTTCTCTAGAGGGATTTCTGGAAAAGTATTAGCATTGCAACACACTTGAGAATACACCAAATCTTCACTGTCTTCAGCTATGGTGACATGAGGAGAGTCTTCAACGTTGTGTTCCATTATGGACTCCTCCTGAAGCTCTTCAATATGATCATTTTGGATTTTCCCTTCCTCAGAATCTTGTTGTGCATTGGTAGATACCTCATTTTCTTTAAGAAGATGCTTAATTTCTTCATTTCTTAAATAACCTCTACAATGCTTTTTTATGGGAGTATCATGGACTTCCTCTTTACTTAAATGTTCAAGAAGTGATTCCAAGTCTTCAATACTTTGTATCACGGAAAAAGGTCCATCAAATGCTTCCGTGTGACACTCTGTCCCAGATAGGGAGAAGGTACAGATCTTTTCAAGGAACTTTTTTAAACCATTCATACTTCCCCTACCATCATGCCACTGCTCTAAAAATATCCAAAGGAATCTTGGAAAAGAAGTTATACATTTATCAGGAAGGCCTTGATAGAACCAATAACAAGCCTCACCCCGAAAAATACTAGCAAACATTTCCATCATATGGTCTTCATAAATAATATTGAAGTCAGCAATCAACTGAAGGAAAGATTTGACATGCCAGATGGCCGAGTCACCATAATCTCCATGAAATGGTGGAAGCCAGTTATATGCATCCCCCAAACCATCACAATAGTTAGGAATACCAGGGATGTTTGAGAAATCGATGGGTTGAAATGTTAAGGTTAACTGGGCACCATATTTCTCCCTTAATTTATCCAAAATAGTATCCATTTGAAAACCTTGTACTGACAAGGTGGAGCTGTCAAGTGATGAGCTTTAAAGGTTTTAACATGTTGCATGGGCTCATCTACACACAACAAAACTTCACAAGTTTATGAGAAAACTGGGTTTTATCCCTTCAATGGAGTCGCCATGTGAAACAGAAAAATAAGCATTTATAAATATTTTCACAAAAATTATTTCTTTGATTTTCTTTGTAAAAATAAAATTGGAAAAAAGGTGAGTGGAGTTTCCAGATGAAAATTAAAGATCTACTCTAAGCATTCATCAAACAAAGCAAAAACAAAAAGGAAGAAAACAAAAGTCGTACTCGGGAATAAAAAGATTTATCCCCAGCAACAGCGCCAAAAAGTGTCGCCGCCTTTCATGCACTTGAGTCACGTGGAAAAAATATTCAAGCCACTCGGTGTGTCCTTAGGGGCAAGTCTCGAGTCAAGGCTGTCACCTTGTTCTTGACTCCTCCATTTAGGCTCAACTCCTAACGAAGCCAAGGGGGGTAGACCCTATTAAGTTACTAAGGATGATTTCTTAGTGTGATGATGTTAAACTGAATCAGTTACTTAGGAGTTTGAATATTTTAACTATAGACAATTAAAGATGACGAGAGACGAAAATAAACACACGAAAGCACAAAGCTGATACATAATGTATATATGAAGCAAAAATTACTAGTGCCTTAAAATGGAGTCAAATCAATAAGATCGATGTGCTTGCATGTGCTTGGAGTGAATGTTTTGCGATTGCATCTTGGTATGTTTTAAGTTAAATGTGAAGTATGAGTTGATTAAATTAGGCAAAGGGGGACTCCAGATATACCTGAGAGTACTTGGAGTATGTCCAAAACTAAACCTTTACGGCTACCCGCAAGGAATATGTGGGTTGAAATGGAGTCTCTGGGGCTATTTTTCGTAACGCACCCGTTAGGGTGTGACAGAGATCGGCTCCCCGAGGTCACTTTTCAGAAGTTCCTGCTTCCTTTGGGTATTTTTCCATCGTAGAGGTTTGATCTAGGTGTTGGATTTTCACCTGATGGTTTGTCAGTTGGGGAGAGTGAGTCCTAATTATACTAGTCACCTAAGTGCTTTTGATATAGCTTGACTGATCGGATGAACCGCAGCCAAGTGCAGAGCATACACACTGGAGTCTTGTCAATTTTAGTAAGTTTTAAACTGGATGTTCTTGTTTAAAAGAAAAGCCTCCAAGAACCTCTTTCGATCCAAGTGGATCTCAATCGGGGAATCGAGGAGGAGTTAATTTTAAATTTTTTGATAAACAAATGATAGAAAAAAGCAAACAGATACACAATTCTAGTTTCTTAATTAATCCTGCCACGAATCTCTTTCCCCTTTCAGGTCAATCGAGAAATCATGGGGTAAATATTACGATTAATTTGAAATGTAATATATGGAGTATGGAATTAATAACAAAATCAAGTATACTACCTTTCAAATTAGATCAATGCTATTAAAAAATAAATAAACAGAAATTGACGAAAAAGGCACCGACACAAATCCCTCCAGGGGGGATGGGGAAAGGGATCGAAAGAGCCTATTCCAAAGATAATTTTATTTATTATTGGTTACAGAATCATCAAAATGAAATTATTAGAAAATTATTGGTCCTTATACAGGCTGAAACCAAGATTTTACAACTTTGGAAAAGTCTTGAGTTTTTAGTGAAAAGGGAGACCCCTGGGGGGATTTGAGCGCTCCTGAGGCCACTTCGGAGAGAAGCTTCCTTTATTTTCTGTCATACCTGCTAAAATAAAGCGAGCATGTTAGAATAACAAATTCCCAAAATCACTTTAAGAGTACCTTTGGATCAGCCTACCTTATCTCTGAAAAAATGAAGTTAAGACTAGCTAAAACAAACGAAAGGGAACCAAGGAAAGCAAGATTTCCTTGGGATCTTGGCTTGCTGTTTGTGCAGCCAATGAAAATGCACTGATATTGCAGAATATTAAATTTTATAACAGCGAAAGTAAATCTAATGCATGTGATCTACAAGTTTTCTTTAAAATTCATGCAAAAAGGATGATTTCCCTAAAGCTAGATCTAGAATGCTTATGAAACTTTTTTGAGTGCAAGATCTATATTGTGATCTATGAAATATCAGATCTATGTGTATTTTAATTTGATTAAATAGATCCAAATGAAATCAAAGCTATGAACTGAACAAAGTAACCAGGTAAAGTGTTGATTTTGAGGGAGGAAGAGGAGGAAAGAAATGCTGGTTTCCTTGAAGATCCGCAATAGAGATTTCAGGTGGAATTTCGAGGGACTATGCCTTTGAAATGTTTTGAAGAGAATGAAGAAGCAAGCTATATCAGCATCCTCTCCAAAGTATGAACTTGCAACTCAGCTGAAATCAAAGAACTTGCCAAGAAACCTGTGAGATCCGATTAGTACATACAAAGAGATTCAAGATAACATGCATATAAGCTTATAGGACATGCTAAATCTAGATCTCTAAACATGCATCAAATGAGAGTGACAGTCAATAAACTTATTGAACAACACCTTTCCTATCAATATTGTAAAGCTAATTACCAATCTTAACCACAGATCTACAAGCAACTAGCAAGACATGAAAACATATACAGGTTACCTCAGTAAAATAATGGCAATAATCATCCACACATGTAATGGCACAACACCGTCTGGCCTCCAAATATTTTCTTTATTTCAAATGAAGAATAACAACAATACAATAGCAGCAGTACCTCAATCCCAATTCTAACTAGCTTGGAAGAGGAGGCTATTCCTGGATATATACAATTTGCAGGCCATCTAGCCCAGGGGGGGCGGAATTCCTCAGGGAATCAAGTGAAATCAACTAATGGAGAGTTCATCAATGCAGAATTGAAGCTGTATTGAGCCTACTTATCAACTAAGGGCTTGATTGAGCTGACACATAAACCCATACACCTCCACATCAACCCACAGAGCATCCAGGAGAGTCCACATGTGTGAAGGAGAGAGAGAGGGTGCAATTCCCCATGAAGGCAGCTATAGATCAAGTCTGGATCTGATTTGATCCCCTCCTTCAGTCAAGGATTTGTCAGATCCAGTCAATCTGCTCCATATCTGATTGATTTCAGTCAAATCAGTTGAGAATCCATTGATTTATTGATTTTGGATTTGCTCCATTATTCATCAATTTATTAATTAAAATAATCAATAATTGATTTTTGGGGCTTTCTGACCTGAGTGATGGAAGATCACTCAAAACTTAGGAAATAGTGGGTCCATGGGTTTACATGGCGCTCTTAGCTTGAAAATGAGCACCTACATGACTGAAACCGATTATTTGGCCCACTTTTATTACAAAATCAAAATTTTCAATTAAACTATTAAAAAAATAGCCTAAGTTTTGGAAAAATTAAAATTTAAATAAAAAACACTGAAAAAATTAAAAAAATGAAAAATTGAAAAACACCTAGGGGGACTTAGACATGTTCATATGACTCAAAAATGATGTCTAGGATGTCTATACATTGACACATAGACTCTAATAACCTCAACAGGCCTAAATGCTAGGCCGACCACCCCAACTTTGGAGGTATGGAGTGAAAAACTTAGAAATTATCAGTCATTTATTCAACAACCAATAATAACCAAGGGAAAAAACACCCTAGGATGATCGGATTGACAAATGAAGTCTAAGAGACCGAGTCTTTAACAGACAGTATCATGCTAGAACATTTATTACAATTCCCCCATGGGGTATGAACATGTGATATGATATAACAAGCACTTCCCAGAAGTACTTCCAAAGGTCTTTTTGAAGTTCGAACAGGTTAACCCTGTCTGGTTCACCGGGCTCACTTGATAAAAACCACTAAGTACAACTTAGGTTGTAACACCTATCAAGACAGTTATGGAAGTTATGACAAGGACGACTGATGGGACACTATGTATCCATATGTATAGTTGGTCACCATAGTCCTTGTTGTAGCATATTGCACACAGTTTCCTTTCTAACATAGTGTCCTCCTGCGACTCCAGCATGTGCTTCACTCATTACCCACTATTTCTCATAGTAAAAAACACACCATCGCAATATTTCATCAGCGCCCAGCTTGTACAAATGTCCCACAATCAACGTATAATCAGCAGCTCTGACAGCCAAATGTTTCTTGTGGTTAGTGGAGAATCCTTTAGGTGCATAGCCTATTCTCAGGAAGTGGATGATAGCTTTAAATTCCTTGTTATTATCATCTATCATGTGGGTCACAAATAGTTGCACGTCGGGAAATTTATCCTCCATACTAGTTGGTTCTTCACCACTTTCTATCCATGATAGGTGATCTATCCCGATAATCAATCGACCAATTTTAACTATGACCTAAAAGTCAAATTCTTGAAATAGGAGGAGCCATTGACAAATATTCCCCCCAACACTGTCTTGTTTACTAGGCATTTTAAAGTTGAATAGTCCGTGTACATTTTTAAATGTCCACCCAACAAGTAGTGTCAAAACATCTACAGCACATAAACCATGGAGAGGCCTTCCCTCTCTATTTTCATGTAATTTTTCTCTGTAAACAATAGTTTTCTGCTAGCAAAATCAATAGGGTAGTCAAGCGCACCCTCACTTGGTTGTGTTAAGACGATGTCAAGTGCGGAAAACAACACATTGACATGAACATGGAACTCCTTCTTCCATTCTGGAAATACAAGTATTGGTGCATGGCCATCTTGTTATTTAATTTTACCAAGATTTCTTGACAAGGTTCCACCCACTGGAACTTTGCATCTTTCTTCAATATCTTCTCCATAGGTGTAGTGATCTCGGGATACCCTCTGATAAATTTCCTGTAGTAGCCTCTGTGTCATAACACTGATATGAGTTGCATGACTGATGTCGGTGGTGGTAAGTCAAGGATAATCGCAACTTTTGTCTGGTTGACCAAAATTCCATTGCAACATATGACGTGACCCAATAGCACAACAAATGGTGCACAAAAAATACATTTCTTGGAATTAAGTGCGATATGATACTGGCGACAGCATCCGAGCATCATGCAAACTCTCAATATGGTCTCTTACTAGAACAAACATAGTCCAATCATCGAAGTAGACCTCAAGAAATTTATGAATGGAATATTTAAAAGTAGAAACCACTTGTTAGCTCTCCATGAAACTCTTCTAGGTTGTAGCTCAAAGATTCCTGGTACCTTTAATATTTTCTTAATGATGGGTAATATGGATCAAGTTGGATGGCTCAATCAAAACTCACTCATTCAAAACATGCATAAACACACTCAGATAGACAAGGCTTTTAACCACTGCCATTCAGAGAGTTTATAAAAGGTAGATGCATGTAGAAATCTTATTATGCTAGCAGAATCATACACAAAGCATATATGAATGGCCAATCACAATAAGTAAATGATACTTTCTATTCAATTCATCAATACAAAGATAGGATGACAACTATCTGACATTGGAAAAATAAAACAAACATGAAATGAACATTCAAGAGCAACTACAGAAAGGTAGAAAATGAAATATGAACATAAATGGCAAAAGAATCTTATATTATTGGCATGAAATGAGAAGTATAAGAGTACAAGTATGAAAAGTCCCCAAAAGTTGAACCTTTGTGCTACATAAGTCACAGGATTTATAGCCTTTACAAATTATTCTAGATCCTGAAAAATTGGATCGAATTTACTAAAAATAGACAGTCATAAATATTTTCTAGAAAATAGGAAAAGATCCTATTTTGATGGTCAATCTCCATATCTCCAAAAATCTTCTTGATCTTTGAACTCTTTAACAGCTGCAGTAGAAACTGAAGGAGAATTCAAACTTGCCATTTGGCAGACAAGTCACCCTTTACCAAAGTAGGTAGGATATGTGATCTTATTCACCTCATTGGAACCTCCAACATTGAAATAGAACCTGAATATTGATGCCATTAATTATTATCTAGAATTATAAATCATCCTTCTGGTGTTTGGATCAACAAAAGTCTGTTCTGTGGAAAAATATGCTTTTCTGCACTGTTCTATCCTTTCGGTGGCTAGGAAAGCAAACATCCGAGCCTGTAAGCTACTGAAAGCTCCCTGCTTCTTATCAACTGGAATGGGATTTTAAATCCACTCCATCAAGAGAATGGGTTAGATAAAACCAGCTTTTAATAGTTTCTCTATCTCAGCCTTAATAGAGGGTTCTTTTCTAGGATTCACTGTGTGCAAACGTTGTCGAACGGGCTTCGCATTCGGATAGGTCTTAATTTCATGTTAGACAATACGAGGGTCGATACCTAGAATTTCCTCATATGGGAAAGCAAAGATGTCACTAAACTCTTTAAATAACTCGGTATACTCCATGATCTCATCAGGGGAACAATCCACCCCAATGTAGACATTTTCAACTTTGCCAGGATCGCGAGAAATATTGATAGGAATAGTAGGTGATAAATTTTCCATGTTCTCATCAGCCATTTGACCAGGAGAGCTCAATGGAACCACGAGACTACCAATATTCTCTCTAAGTATCTCCCTAAAGTCCTCATGCTCCATACAGTTAAGCTCGGGAAGAAAATAGGATCTATGATGTAACTCTTCCCAAGGTGGCTCAACCCCAGACATGGCCTCAATAATGGCTTAATTTGATGGAAAAACATCATCAAGAAAATAATGTGCATGAGAGGACTCAAATTCCCATGTAGGCAGCACATATGGGTCCTCCTCCTCCGTCCGTGAAGAGGAAGGACTAGGCTCTGCAACACAATCAAGATTCACTTGATATGCTATCATTGCTGTAGGAAACAACACATCCATTTCGACAGGTCCATTCGAAGGACTCGATGAAGGAAGAATCCAAGGATGTTCCATATGGGTAGTGTGAAAAGACACTGAATTCAACTAAGAAAAATCCCCACTGAAACTAGATCCGATCATAAGAACGGGCGCAGGACAAATAAAGGTCCCCATAAGCGATGGACACATACCCACACCCACACTCATAGTTGTCGACTGAGAATGATAGAGAATCGAAGCTCCTGATGATGCACTAACACTCGGATTATGGAACGATGTCTGATCAATCGTAACAATATTCCCATTAAATGGAAAATATACTACTTGAAATAGAGAAGAGGCTATGGCTTGCATACTATACATCCAATTCTGGCCAAGTAAAAGATTGTAGTCAAGGGGCGCATCAACCACCTCGACCTTGATCACGACGGTCTTCCTTCCTAATTATACCTTAATAGATGGAAGAATCCCATGCGGCCGAAATGATATACCATCAAAGGAAGTAAACATGGTAGCAGATTGAGACAACTCTAGAGAACCAAACCCTTCCAGCACAACAAAGACATCACGGAAGTAGCAACGCCTTCGTTAATCACAGTTTGTTTGATGGTCATATTAAGAAACTCTACATGAATCAAAAGAGACACGTAGTAAGGAAAGCGAGGATGTAGTCCCATGGTTTCAAATTTGACGATGAAAGAAGAGTTATCATCATTAATCCCAAGAGCAGAAAGCAAGGCTTTCCTTTGCGGTGGACAACTCTGAAGTACTTCAAGTGCGAACATCACACAAGGAGTTTGGCCCAAATACTCGGCAACAGAATAGTTCTTGGTATCTCGGGCATTGGGATTGTGCCTCGAATGTTATAGGACTCCACTAGGAATGTGATGTGCAATTTCAGGTTTATCCATAGGGTTTTCGATACGCAAAGGGCTCTTGGGTGGAGCAGGTTCTTTTCCAAGTTTCGGTTGTGACGAACCATAATATTTTGCACAAGTCACAACCTTAGTAGGATGTACCATGTTGATGCAACCATGACTAGTATTGGATTCTGATGGATTTTGATCTCCACCTGATGCACAATAACTATCATTGGTCCTCGAGTTCATATTTTGATTATGGGGTAAAGGATTGGTTAGCACAGTTGGGCCTTGTGCTATGAATATCGAGGAATCTTCCATATGAGGGCACAAGTGAGTGAGGTGGTCCTCCTTATACAACTTGCAAGGAAACGTAACCTCACGTTTAGACTGCTTGTCCCCCCTAGGATTGTGGGCATTCTTATCACTAAAATTATCATTTTTAGTCTTATTCCCACCCTTAAAATTATTTTTACCCGTTTTTTCATTCCTTTTGGGTTGTTGGTTGCCCTTCTCGTCCAATGATTGCATAGAAAGTACACTCGCCATTTGGGTGGATTGGGATGAAGCTGTGGATTTCCCTGAAGTGGATTGATTAATAGACAACCAGCTCACTTGTTTCATAACCGAATCTATAGGTCTGGCACTTGTACAACCCACAATGGCATCGGCATGTGGTCCAGGCTTGATCTTGGGATCAAAACTAGAACATGAAGCATTAGGTATGATCTCATACATGAGTTCAGATTGAGCATAGATCAAATCCAACTCCTGTGCCCTAAATATTGATTCTTCCTCATTTTGGACTCTAGATGTAGGAACATCCTTCATGATGTAAGGTAACAATTATTTGAGGAACCACTCAAGGTGAAATTTCTGTGGTATGAAGGCTTTAATCAACCTCTTCTGTCTATGCCACTCTTGGATATGATCCAAGATATGTGTGGCTTTGTCTTGTCGAAATGTCGACAAGAGTTCTATACCAACGTCCTAACACAGGGGTAGCTGAAAGTGATCAAGGAAAGTCATGGAAAGGTCATAAAACAAAAGGAATGCCCCCCTTGGTAACTCTATATACCATTTCATTGCAGGCCCAGTGAGGGTGCGTTGAAATAGACTTAAATGGATTGAGTCATCATGTAAGGAATTGGAAGAGCACTAAAGGTGAAAATTAGTGACATGTTCACTAGGATATTCTCCTGCTTTTCCCTTGAACTTGGGAATGTCCAAGGGAATCTTGTTAGGGACAGCCGGCCAAGTCGGGTCATGAGATACCATATTGTTCATAAGTCTCGATAAGTTTGGTAGGTTCAACATTGTGAGGAAAGGGAGCCTAGGTTGAGCCATTCTATGCCATGATCCCTGATAGTTCTGGTTCATATAAAGCTGATTACTGTAAATACCATGGCCTTGGCCATAATATCCTCATCCCAATTGACCCATGTAGGGATGCATGGAGGAATTATGATGTGGTGTACCTTGACTATGCGATGCTACAAAGACATAATTAGAAGAGTAAGCAATTTGTTGATACCCATACCCATAGGGTTGATAGTTCTGTCCATACTATGGTCCATAAAACTATCCATGAGAAGCTCCATAATTAGGGATATGGGGAACTCCTTGTGATGGAACGTGAGATGATCCAGAAACAAGAATATGACCTGCTGAGACAACAAGAGGTACTTGACTCTGAGATACTACTATGCAAGCAGTCGCAGTACGAACATGGCTAGTAGCGATATTCCGGCCCGAAGGACCACATGAATGAGGGGGAAGAAGGGTTGTCAAAAATGCATTCAAAGGATTAGGGTTTGAGGACAAAGCTACATGTGAAGGGATGTAAGTGGTGTTCCCTATGGTCACTCATCTCGGTTTTGGTATCCACATATGACTATTAACACTAGGTCTAGGACGGACATGTGAGGTAGCTTCCACCACTGGGATGGAAGGTGCAATGTGACTAGTGCTCCCAAATCTCTTCACATGGAAAGGAATAGGAGTTCCCTCAGGCGTAGTGCTAGGTTCAATTTCTAACTCAACATGATGTGCCAAATCGTGTACACGGATATCAGGCATGCTATAATGAATATAACTAGTGCTTGTGGTTTTATGATGAGTCTCGTCACCTGGTAACCAATACCGGCGACCTGTGAATGAGGGATCATAACCAGAATGTGAAGGTATTTCTGGTGAAGGATCATATACACGAGTAGAATCTACATCCTTGAGCTCGTGAGGTGGAGAAGACATCTCAGGAATATCATCCTCGTGATCTCCCATCGTGTGTGAATCAATGTGAGAAGTAGTCTGCCCGAACTGTCTGTTTCTCTCTCCCAAAGGAGGAGGAGACGTGGAAGGCGGAAGTCCTACTAAATGACGAGAATGGCGAAGTGCAGTGCCCTAATCCACAATGACTCAAAAAATTAAAAAGACTCTATCTAATTACGCAAACCCTAGGAAAACTAGCATGCACAGAGCATACACCTATACAATGTAAATCCAAATCATAAGCAAACAAGGGTAGGATATGTGAGCTCCTAAACGAATCATGTATGTCTCACCTAGGAGAGGCTTGATACTTCCATACATAACAAGCAGAGGTTTGTAACCAATTATAGTGGCCCTTAGCTTCAACACATATAGCGACTGTGTTGTTCGACCCCTACCTAGCCAGGACACTTGCAGAATAACCTCTACGAAGTACCCCCTCGATAACCTAGGTAATGCAACTAAGGTCACCTCAATATAATCAATGCTCAGGCAAACAATCGCAGGCGGGATTGACCATATGGGCAGGGTAGTAAAGCCCAAAACTCTCAAAAGAGACCCCATATACACATACAATCCTGGAAATATCTCTGGTGCTACTCAGTTATGACCAGGGGTCATCCCAATCAATAACCACTCACACTACCTCGTGCTTAACTCCCTTGTAAGAGGACGATCCTGAGAAACAATAATTATATAAAGGAATTTCACTCTCTCACCTAGACAGAAACATAAATGTTTCATTTAGTGGTCTTGGAGAATTTACTCACAATGAACTATTCTAAGACCCTAAAACCTAATCTTGTTGGTGCACCCTATAAAAGAAAAGAGTGTAATTCATTTAATTATGCATTGATTTTAATTGGCTTATTACTCAAAAAGGGCAAATGTTTGTGCAACTAATGATGTTATGACGCAACAAGAAGTAAAATGCACACCTAACAATCAATGCAAATGCACTATGTCGAATGAAAAATGGGGTATGCTACTACGTAAAGTGCAAAATTTTCCTTCAAATGAATATGTAATCATTCCTATATGAAAATCTGACTAATACTTCTCCAAGAAAACCTAATGCAAGTACCATGCAAAATGCAAAATGCAACAATGCATAATGATGCAAAAAGAAAATGTTTTTATATTTTTTGAATTAAAATGAGATAATAAAGAAAAAGTACGACTCTACAACCCCCAAACTCTGCAAGCACTATCATACAGCACCCAAGCAAAGCTCTAAGTTAAAAGAGACCTAATGCACTAATCCCAAAAAAAATAGAAATGAAATGACAAGAACATTCTCAAAAAATTCAAACTAAAAAGCATCTCTGGTCAGAAACAGGGGTGTATACAAACTCTAGAAGCATCCAGGAAGACTCAACAATTATCCAAACTCATCCAGCAACACTTAATATTCCGCAAAAAGGAAAAAATCAGGGCATATGCGACTATGTATATAAAACCCGTGTATATACGTGGATATCCCAGTAAAAACCACGTGTACACGTGGCTGTGAAGACAAAAATCGTGTACAGGAAGAAAAAGAGATAAAAAAGAAGGTAAATAGACAAGTTGAGACAAAATTTACTCCTATTAGACACTACTAGGAAAACATGCCCCCTGACCCGACTCAGAATTAGAGAAATCAGAGCAATTCAAGAACATTGAATGTCGATAAAACCCCCAAAGGAAATGACTAGAAACTCCCCGGTATGGTCACCAATTCTGTTACGGAGAAATCTTTCTATGGCTTGGGGTACCACAATAGACAAAGTAACCGCAAAAATCAATCCTTTCCTATATGCATGATAAACAAAACATCTAACACTAAAGGATATCGAAACATACCTTATTCTGGATGGTTGATGTAGATCCCCATTGAGCTTTTCCACTATCACTTGTATTAGCAATTTTCTCTCTCAACATTCATCAAATAAGACAAGCATGCTATATAATGGTGTTAGACCTACTCTAGCATATATAATCAATAACATATAAGCATTTAAAAGCATCTATGGATTCAATACTCATTTAAATACACATTATTGGATAGGAAAAGATATTTCTATTAATATAAATTAGAGATTACAATAGTGGCAACCTTTGTCAGCACGTCTATGAACTGGAGAAACTGAGTCCTCCACCTAGGCCTCCACCACTTCAATCCTCCATCTCTCGATAACAAACTCACAAGCAAAGGCAAGCTTGGGAAGAACACAAAGTGCTCCAAGGGACAAAGGGATGCAGGCTCAAGTATAAGCTCTGACATCAATGGACTATATTTTTCTTGCTCTTTAATTCCTCCTCCTTCAATGTATCCAAAGGGTTCCTTATATAGTGCTTCAATGGGGTAATGGAAGGTCAAATATGAGCGATCTCAAGGCATATGGAAGGCCAAGAGGTAAGTGACTCAGATCCACATCTAGGAAAACTCCAAAACTATTTGTCCTTTTGTACACATCCCGATGTACGTGGGTTTGAGGGTCATATCTGTGTATATACGCGAGAATAGGTTTAAAATTCGCGTATAGAAAATAATGCATGTTTTAGGGATGATCTTGGAAACATCAAAGGTACAAAAATGGTCCATGGGGTCCAAAGAGTCTGTAGAGGGACAGGGAAGGCCATAAAGGTGTGATCCACCATGCGTGGTAAAATCAACTATAACAGCTTACTAGATGAAGCCTCTAACATTTGTTCACCTTGATCCTCCTTTTGTGTAGGTGAGGGAGGATCCTCATGCCCTACTGCAACCTAATTTTCTAGGTCATCTCCCTTCTCTTCTTCATCGTCAGAATCAATGTATGGCAGGGTGAGGACATTTTTGTCTTGTGCTGAAACCTCCTCTTTCTCTGTCTTCTCACTGAAATCTAGATTCCTTTTGGACTTCTTCACCTTAGAAGCTAGAGAGGTTTGATCAACTGCAATTGGAGATATGGCTGTCCTCTTCCTCTTACCACTTTTGGGAGTGGAAGACTTCTTTAAGGAAGACCTCCTTTTGTCCTCTAGCTACAACTCTGTCTCAAATTCATTCCAAAATAGGAAGTATGTCCAGGCAACATTCCTCCTTTGTAGCAGCTCAAAAAAAATTATCTTGATCAAGCCATGATGGGATAACCTTCCTGGAGTTTTTGTTTCCTTGGCTCTAACTTGATGAGCCATTTTAGTCAAGATTTTGTAGAGGTAAAAAGGTAGATTCAAGGGGATCCTTCTAGTAAAATGATTTATTAATTTGAAATGGTAGATCATTACTGTTAACCCAAAAAATCCCTCACTAAGCTCTACATGACCTACACCACCTAAGGACATCCATGCATGACCCTCATTTGACCTCCACACCCTCAAAAAGGCTTAAAAATATGAAAAGGGGCTTAAAAACCCCTAAAAAGAGCCAAGCTACCTCCCATAGGGGATGAAACCTCCAAAAAGGGTCTAAAACCCATGAAAGGAGCTTAAAACCCCCAAATGAGATAAGGATTGGGAAATGGGGGCTAAATCCCCAACCAAGGGTTTGAAACCCTAAAAATACCAAGAAAAAGTATAAATAGAGGGGTGGGGGTCACTCTCAAATAACTTCTCATCTCCCTATCGTTACGATGCCCATGTGAGTGCCTTGAGACCCTTTTCCTCTCAAGTCATTCACCCTTCCCTCTCCTTCATTCCTCCATTGAGCGATAACTCCCCATCCATTGAGAGGTGCTCTCCCAAGCTAGGGCATGGTGGCCCATTCCAACCAGAGAAGGTATACTTGTATTTTTATGTTCTTGCTTTGTTATATTGTAGTTTTTTCTAACATATATTTGTTTTATAGGTTTATTGCTGAATGTTGTGATTGTAGGTTGTTGCAGGTTTTGCTTCTAGCTAATTCTTTGTTCTTTGACATTTTGATGCAGGGTTGTGGAGCTTAGCCCTAACCTTGTGTGCAAGGTTTCATTTTGTTTTATTTTCATTTTCTTTCTTTAATTTTCATTCTCACAAGAACCCTACCCTTCCATCCTATAGACGGAAGGGACCCATTCCTACCTATAGCAAGGGAAAAATCCCTACTACAGATTTGGCAACCATACTAGGTCAATCCCACAGGATCCCTGGGTTTAATTTTTGCATTTCAATTTTATTTTTTCTATTTTAATTTTCTACTCAATATAGTTTAGATCTATCTTTTCCTACATTTTGAGTTAGAGCTGAGCCTCCTTAAGGCCAATCCAATCCTATTCGGCCACAGTACAAGTTATTGTCAGCGAGACCTGACTCAGGCAAAAACATTTCCATCTTTCAGACCAGGTCGCTCTTATCAGGATGAAAGGTGTGACTAGGTCGCTCATTTAGGATCAAAAGGTGTGAATTCATCCCAAAAATAATATCACTTATGTCTGTAGGTTCTGAGTGACCTCCTCCCCTGATTTGGGGAAAATTTGGCGACCCCCTCACCACATTTCCCCCGAAAAGAGAGACCGTCTCTTAGATTCAGATTTTTAAAGTTATTGGGACTGTCAGTGCGGCTCAGCCACCTCTGTCCATCAAATCTGTGCTTATTTCATTTCAGCATCTGATTATTTCATTGCAGCCTATGTAAATCACTGTTAAATCAAATGGTTAATTGGTTAATGAATCTGTTTAAAGATTGAATAAAAAAATTACTATAGGTTTCAATTCTTAATTGGAAATTAAATCTTGCCTAGCCCTTCCTCCTATACAAAGTCATCACCCTTCAGGGTATTCTAGGATAAGACAAAGGGTGAAGCTCATATAGTAATAGGCACTTCACCTGTCATTTTTCAAAACCACTAAAAATGGGTGTCTTGGAAGGTAGAGGGGGTGGATACCGATGGGGGTTTCATGGCATTTGTGTCCTCCCTATTGATGAACCTTGCATCCTGAGAGTGACCTGAGGATCAATGGATGGGCTTAGTCCCATTGTGTTGAGAGCCCAATACTCTTTCTTGGTTGAAGAGAAATACAAGTGTAAGGCAGTCACCTAGTCAGGTCCAGATTCAAATTCAGGTATGGCATGTATTCAAGTTTATGTTCACAATTTAATACTATGTTAAACAATCTATTCATATTCTAAGTTCTGCAATACAATATCTATAGACTATTCATAAACCATACAAGCAGCCACTAAGTGTAAAAAAAAGATAAAATACATACACACAAACCATACCACATAAAACAACCAAACTCAGTTCATGATGCTGTGCTAGCCATTAAAATTTATAATTTACACTAATTCAACCATTAGAGGAATTTTGGGGTCTAAAATGGGCCTCCTAAGGAAAATAATAAAATAATAGTTAAAATAATAAAATAATAGTTAAAATAATAAAATAATATTGATTAATTTTGGAGGAAGAAAGAAAAAAACTACTTTTTGTGTTCGTATTTTCGACATATCTCCCCGTGTTTTTACTCAAATTTCGATCGGGAGAGCTCGTTGGATGCGGAATTGGATTCTGCATCCAACGAGTACCCACACTGCATACTTTTGACAGACCCCGCTACCCCAAAAACAAGAAATACCTTAAAAAGCGTGATGATGACATCATCATCACGCTTTTTCAGGTATTTATTATTTTTGGGGTAGCGAGGTCTGTCAAAAGTATGCAGTGTGGGTACTCGTTGGATGCGGAATCAAATTCTGCATCCAATGAGCTCTCCCGATTGAAATTTGAGTAAAAACACAATGAGATATGTCGAAAATATGAACAAAAAAAGTAGTTTTTTTAATGACAAATATGTCAATTCAACCATTATGGTTGACTTATTTTATTGAAATTCTATTGGTTCTTGAATTCCAACTCACAAAAACTTCTTTTGGCACGTTTTCTTATAAGGCCCATTTTAGACCCCAAATTTCCTCTAATGCATCTACAGTCTTTGAGGACATAAGTCCCTGACTACCTTAACCATGGGAAGTACTTGCATTCAGCCCATAAAATCATTGTGAGGAGTACCATAGGAACCCCAAAGTAGTTGGCCATTGAGAGGAATTGCGAAGCAAAATGGGCAACGACCCCCACCGATTGACTAGCACTCCCGTGAGAAAAAAGTGAGCGTTGTCTCCTGGTAGTCTTGGTGGGCAAGTGACCACCTGAAGCCAATAGGAAGCCATTAAAACCGAGGTCCAAAATTCATTACCATATTTCACCACTTAACATACAAATTAGACACAATTGATCCCCCACGTTCTTCCGCATGCCTGAGAGGTGATCGACCATAGTTTGGGTCCTTGAACCAACACTGTTGAGGCCATTCTTGATGACCTTCTACACCATCTAAAGGCCACATAGCCTCTAATTCAGACTTAGAATCATACCAATCTGAGCTAGACCTGCATACTACACCATCTAGCCCCATGGCTGGTGTAAACCCGCATCCATTCTTTGGCTTAGTGATTGGTAGTGGACCCATGCCCACACCCCACACCACCACCAACACCCCTGCTGGTGGCCCTAGCATGGTCATGTAAACCATCATAATCCAGCTACCACCACCCATATTGACCAGTCAATATTTCCCACTTGTCACAACTGGGGGTGGTATCCCGTACACCTACACTATCCCTCCCATCATACATGGGGGAAGTGTCCCTTCCACCCACACTGTCCCACTTGGAATTCCTGTGGGTAGTGTCCCTTCCACTTACACTGCCCCTCCTATAACACATGGGGTAAATGGCCCTTCCACTCTCACTATGCCACTCACCATACTTGGAGGCAGTGGCCCGTCCACAACGGTGCCACAAGTACCCCCAGTTATGCAGGTGCATCATGTCCCTGCAAACCCCACCACCATTGTTGCCCCATCTCACATCAACCTTGGTTAAAACCTTCCTTTCATGCTATGTCTCAACCTACCTAACTTGGCTCGATTAACAAATGACCTTATCCTCCATCAAACATTTTGGCCTCCCATGCGAACCAAACTTCCCTCAGACATTCCCAAGTTTGAAGGGAAGGCAGGGGAGTGCCCCATGTTATCTCCCAAAATAAATTTATTTTCTTATGAAGAATTGTATTCATGCAATGAGGGATATGAATGTCACTAATAGTTTTGAAAGCCTCCATTGTTGATAAAAATTTCACAAAGTTGTAGCTATAGTGGCTTGGGTGAGGATCAGAAATATCTCATTAGCCGCCTACAGACTTGCAGACTACGGCTTCCACGATTAGATGAACATTTCATAGATCGGAAGAACTAAAGACAACATAGCGGTGAGGAAAAGCTGAAAGGTTCCAAAATTTCAGTGATATGAAGAACTAAATGCCACTGAAGTCAAGTATCGGAAATCGGGACCACTACTTGATAAGGAGCCGAAACGGCGGAAGACAGACTTACTACGGGTTCCACGATCAGATGAACATTTCGGCAATCAGAAGAAGTAATGGCTATGGTTCGGTGAGGTTAAAGCTATCTCCACAGTGTCAGTGGAATAATGAAATAAAGCTCCGATTAAAAATTATACTGACCTCTGATAGCGATGAAATTAGTTTGGAACTTGAAAACACTAAACCTTTGGCAAGCTAGTTCATTGAGGAGCCGCAACGGCGGGAGGCAGACTGACTAAGGCTTCCGATAAATCAATATAAAATCATCGGCGATCAAAAGGAATAATGGCTATGGATCGGAGAGATAGTCCACTAAAGAGCTGCAATGGCAGGAGGTAGACTGACTAAGGCTTTCGATGAATCAAAAGAAAATCATCGGTGATCGAAAGGACTAAGGGCTACACGTCGGAACTTGAAAACACTAATCAATGGCACAATAGTCCACTAAGGAGATGCAATGGCAGGAGATAGACTGACTACGGGTTCTGAGATAATACAAACTCATCAGTGATCAGAAGGACTAAGGGCTACTGATCAGTGAGGTAAAGCTAAGCATCTCCACAGTGTCAGTGAAGCAATGGATAAGGCCTCTGATCAATGACAAAAATCATTTCGATAGCAATAAAACTAGGTCGTTTCACCTCCGAAACAGTGGCGGCATAACAGTTACGCACATCCATGAAAAAAAATACTTTCTATCGATGGCATAGAGGACTAATGCCTCAATTCCTTTGACAAACAACTTCTAATAGCAATAAAACTAGGTCGTTTCACCTCTGAAACAGTAGCAGCGTTCCAGTCTAGGGCACCGATGTTATAGATGATTTTACCACACATGGTGAATCACAATTTTATGGCCTTCCCTATCCCTCTGCGGACTCCTTAGACCCCATGGACCATTTTTGTTCCTTTGATGTTTCTAAGATCATCCCTAAAAACAGCAAAATTTGCTATACGCGACTTTTAAACCCTTTCTCGCGTATATATGCGAGTTTGACCCCTAAAACCGTGTACAGCGAGATGTGTGCAAAAGGCCAAATTCTTTTGGATTTTTCATTGATGTGGATCTGAATCGCTTGTCTTTGGCCTTCCATATGCCTTGAGAGCACTCAGATTTGACCTTTCATTACCCCATTGAAGAGGTATATAAGGAACCCTTTGGATATTGTTTCCACCTTTCACACACCTAGGTCACGTGGCAGAAATCTTCAAGCCACTCGGTGTGTCCTTGGGGGCAAGTCTCGAGTCAAGGCTGTAACCTTGTTCTTGACTCCTCTATTTAGGCTCAAATCCTAACGAAGCCAAGGGGGGTAGACCCTATTAAGTTACTAAGGATGATTACTTAGTGTTGTGATGTTGAAACTGACTGAGTTACTTAGGAGTTTGGAATTTAATTATAGATAATCAAAGATGGCAAGATATAAAAGATGAACACACAAAAGCACAATGCTGAGACACAATATATATATAAAACAATAAAATAACCAGTGCCTTAGAATGGAGTCAAAAATAGAAACAATGTACTTGCATGTGCTTGGAGTGAGTGTTTTGCGATTGCCTCTTGGTATGTTTTAAGTTAAAAATAAAGTGTGAGTTGATTAAAATTAGGCGAAGGGGGGACTCCAGATATATCCGAGAGTACTTGGAGTATGTCCAACACTAAACCTTCACGGATACCCGTAAGGAATATGTGGGCTGAAATGGATTCTTTGGGGATATTGTTCATAATGCACCCATTAGGGTGTGACCGAGATCGATGCCCCGAGGTCACTTTTCAGAAGTTCCCGCTTCCTTTGGGTACTTTGCCACCGTAAAAGGTTTGATCTAGGTGTTGGATTTTCACCTGATGGTTTTTTAGTTGGGGAGAGTGAGTCCTAATTATACTAGTCACCCAAGTGCTTTTGATACAGCTTGACTGATCAGATGAACCGCAGCCAAGTGCAGAGCATACACATTGGAGTCTTGTAAATTTTAGTAAGTTTTAAACTGGATGTTCTTGTTTAAAAGAAAACCCTCTAGGAACCTCTTTCGATCCAAGTGGATCTCAATCAAGGAATTGAGGAGGGGTTAATTTTATGATAGCTGAAAACAAATTATTGAAAAATAAAATAGATACATGATTCTAGTTTTCTAATTACTCCTACCACGAATCTCTTTCCCCTTTCGGGTCAATCGGGAAATCGTGGGGTAAGTATTATGATTACTTTGAAAAACAAAAGGTGGAATATGAAATTAATACTAAAATCAATTATACTACCCTGCAAATTATATCAATGCTATTTAAAAAAATAAATGAGCA
Organism: Pseudotsuga menziesii; assembly: GCA_001517045.1. NCBI lineage: Eukaryota > Viridiplantae > Streptophyta > Pinopsida > Pinales > Pinaceae > Pseudotsuga > Pseudotsuga menziesii. The sequence goes on from LPNX010840213.1 coordinate 143,784, forward strand.
GAAAGCAATGAAAAGGACACCGACGCAAATCCCCCCAGGGGGGATGGGGAATGGGCTCGAAAGAGCCCATTCCAAAAATAATTTTATTTATTATTGCTTAAAATATCATAGAACTGAAATATCAGAAACTTCTTGGTCTTTATACAGGATGAAACCAAGATCTTACAACTTTGCAAAAATTTTAAGATTTTAGTGAAAAGGGAGACCCCTGGGGGGATTTGAACGCTCCTGAGGCCACTTCGGACAGAAGATTCCTTTATTTTATGTCATACTTGATAAAATAAAGCAAGAATTTTAGAATAAAATACACCCAAAATCACTTTAAGAGTACCTTTGGATCAGCCTACCTTATCTCAAAAAAATGAAGTTAAAACTAGCTAAACAAGCGAAAACGGAACCAAGGAAAGCAAGATTTCCTTGGGATATTGGATTGCTGTTTGTGAAGACAATGAAATATGCACTAATATTTCAGAATATTAAATTTTATAGCAGAGAAAGGAAATCTAATGCACGCGATCTACAAGTTTTCTTTAAATTTTCAAGCAAAAACATGATTTCCCTAAAGCTAGATCTAGAATGCTTATGAAACTTTTTTAAGTGAAAGATATAGAATATAGGATTTGATAAGATATATATATGTTGGAATTAATTTTAATATGATATATCTAAGAAAAATCAAAGCTACGGACAGAGTAACCGGGTAAAAATGTTGATTTTTTATAGAAATGAGAAGAAGAGGAGAGAAGGTCGGATCGTTGCTTGAATGGAGAAAGCTGAAAGGAGGACCTTTTGTGGAGTGCTGAGGGATATAGTATTGAGCTTATTGTATAGGAATGGCATCAATATAGATCCACACCTCCATCCAATCGGGAACCTGTAACTAAATAACACAAGCCTGCACACACCTCGTGAGATCTGGATATAGATGTATAAAGCAACAAAAATGAAAGATCATGCCAAAATAACCTTATTTAAGCATATAAATGAAATTTTTGAGCATACATCATATGGATAAACAATATCAAGCAATCTATCTTTCCTATTCTACACCCTTACTAGATTCAGCCGAATCCTTGAAGCCAAAACACAAAAGCAGCACAGAATTTGGCAAGAAATTGCAACTACCACATCAGCAGCATAACACTGAGAATCCACACATACACATGCACTACATAGTATAGCCTCCAAAGCTTCTTTATTCACAAATGATGATCAAATACAGAGTTACAATGGCAATCCCTTCATTCTAGCTCTAACTAGATTGGAAGAGGGAGCCTCAGCCTGGATATATACAAAAAACAGGACATCCAGCCCAAGGGGGGTGCAAATCCCAAGGAGACACATCAAATCAGCTGATGGAGAGTCCATCAATGCCTGATCTGTGTCTAGCTGAGCCAGATCTGAGTCTCACTGAGTGCAACTATCAATCGGGGGGCTGATCTGACTGACACCTCAACCTGTTGACTGAATAATCCACCAAAACTCATCCAGATGAGCCAAAACGTGTGGAGGAGAGAGGGAGGGTGAAATTCCACATAAAGGATGCTGAAGATCAACTCTGGCTCTGATTTGATCACCTCCTTCAGTCAAGGATTTGTCAGATCCAGTGAATCTGCTTCAGATCTGACTGATTTCAATCAAATCGGCTAAGAATCCACTGATTTATGATTTTGGATTTGTTCCATTATTCATCAATTTATTAATTAAAATAATCAATAATTGATTTTTGGGGCTTTCTGACTCGAGTGATGGAAAATCACTCAAAACTAGGAAATAGTGGGTGCATGGGTTTACATGGTGCTCTTAGCTTGAAAATGAGCACCTTCTTGTACTGGATAATTCACCTAATAACCTAGGTCTGGGGGGTTACCAACATACTCTAACCTTGCAGACAAATTGACTTTAGAAGTAAAAAATAGGAAATAGGAAAGTGGCAGGAACTTGTGAAATACGAAGGTTGATCCAAGCTAGCTTCTTCCTCTCTGATCCGCTTCCAAAGTCTCCAGGATAATTCCTCCTTCACCTGTTAACAAAGATTCTTCCAAATACAGTATGATTCATATATAAAGATGCAGATTAGACAAATCATATATTATAATGAAATGTAAAAATTTACCAATCTACAACACATGAAACACAATATGGAAGAAGTAATCTGCTTTATTAACAATAATAGAGGGAGTTTAGGTTACAACCCAATGTCTGAACAAAGGAATCCTCTGTCACCAAAGGACTCTGAGTTTCTCTGCTCCAAAGATTCTGTAGACAATCCACCAGCATAACTTTACTCTCCAAGTATGTATATCAACCCCCTCCCCAAGGCCTCTATTTATATGGATGAAATGAGGCAGTTCTCAAAGGTTAGGGAGGTTGCAGCAGTTAATGGGATTAAGGTAAATGAATAAACTAATCTCCCATTAACTCATGTTTTTAAATAATAATTTTGAGGAAACCATGCACGGGTCTGTAGTAGAGCAACCCGCGCATGATACGTGACTCCATACAAATGCAACCCACGCATACAGGTATACGCGACTTGCTAAACATAAAACTCACGCATGATGCGTGATATGTCAATAGGGATAGTCGTGCATGCTACTCAAAATCCTAAAATGGCAAAGTGATCGGCTGGGCATATAGGCAATGTATTTCGTCATCAACCAAGGTATAATGAAACTAGGCAAACCTCAATCCATAAGTGTCCTTTTGTGTGCCGACCTGAGGGATATCAGCACTCGGACGGAGAGGTGCCATTCAGGTGTATAACAGATGCCCCCTAATGTGTGAGGTCAGAGGGGAACGATGGCCGAAATACATTATAATATATAACTCAGGAGAAAACTCAGAAGTCCAGTGGAGCAGAAGGAGTACCTGAAACAAATACATAGTAATGTCATAAACGAAGTCATATCTGAGGATGCTATGTTCAATTTACTGGAACACTAGCTCCTTTACAATATTTGAGTACATCATATGATATGGGTGAAAACCACGTATTTACAAAGGTGGATCGAAGCCACAATACAATAATGATGAGTCTTCAAAGGTCTGGAAGCGGGATATAGAAATGGAACATAGTCTTGCGCAACGTAGTTCATGAATGAGGAACTAAGGTGTTCATACAGGATCCCAAAGAACCAGTACAATCCAAACCATGTGAATAAGGGTAAGCTGAAGTCGAACATGGAGAGGATTCAATAGTTTGTCAACCAATAGATGATAATTGACAACTGAAGCAAAGGAGTTCACCAATGATGAGAGTGAATCCAGAGGTACCATCGTCAAATCTCTAGGTCATCGTCATCAGGAGGTACTGAAACGGAACCATACTGTGATAGGGAAGGCAATAGATCCTCCAACGGATCACAAGAGTGACTAGGAATTGGGCAAAAGAAGGTAGAAACAAGTAAATGGATAACATATATAACAATATAGGATCAGGTGATAGATCAGACACTAGGTATAATCCTTGAACAGTGAGCATGACACAGAGATGACCCAAGGAAGCATACAATGGATAGATAGAACAACTAGACTTATCTGTCATGTAGGAGACATGAACAGATTCCCCAGGTATAATGGACAAGAGGAGGAGTCAAAAACTCAAAGTGATAGCTGACCACAAGTGTATACTGAAACATGGATATCAGAAAGCAAAGAGTGCTATGTTGAAGTATGACATGCTGCCATTACTGAGAACAAGAGAAAACTTCTTCCTTACCTTCCCTGGTAAGTTTTAACGAGTCCAGGAAAGACAACTCGGTTCCCTCTTCATTTTTTAACAAGCTTGAAGAGATGGGAAAATAATGCTTGATACACTGATCCGTGGATTTAACGAGCCCGAACTAGTACATGCTCGATTGGTGCTTTCATATTTAGAGAGTCTGAAAACGCCAAAGAATACTCCAGGGGGGTCCTTTTTCGTCCAATTTAGTCTCTTAAGGCCGAAAAAGTATAAAACAAACCTCAAAAAAACTCTCTTAACTTCCAAAGAAGAAAAGGTAAACCTTTTTTGTACTTAGTCGGGGAGGTCCGAAAAAGGTTAAATTACCACCTACCCAATGCTCCTTCCATAACAGCATAAAATAGCTTGAGTTTTACGAGTGTGAAGGAAAGCAAGATCACTCGGAAAGATCCATTTGGTTACGAGAAATGGGGCTTACAACAATAAACTCGTTGCTTTGTTCTTTAGTGTTTAACGAGCATGAAAAAGACACAAAGTACACTCGGAATCTTTTTCATGGTTGGGTCCAGAGCACGAAAAAGAAAAAGTAAGCTCAAACCGGGTGTTCCTTTTCCGTAAATTTAGTCCCTCAGGTCCGGAAAAGTGATAAACCTATACCTAAGAATACTCTTCTCAATTCTGAAGAAAAGAGAGTGATCCTTTCTCGTATTATTCCACATGGTCCGAGAAAGAGATAACCTACCACCAATGCGGATGCCCATTCACATATTCCTAACGAGCTTGAACGGACGAGATAACTCGGCAGTCAAGTCTATTTTTAAGGAGTCAGACCTGGGCCTAAAGAAACTCCATAAAGGCGGGGAGTCCTATAAAGGGATAGCTTGTAAAGAGAGTTTCATAAGAAGCTCTATTTGTCGTGAAAAGTAGCTATGAGGAAACCCCTAGGCCTGAAACAGTGATGCAAATGAGTATCAAAGGATGGCAATGGCATATAAGAATGATACTCATGAAATAGGGATCCTAGCCACGGAAGAACAATGGTAGAGACAAGGGACTAATGGCTTAGAATACCATAGTCCGTGGAAAAATGTTGAACACTAAGGTTAATGTGGAGTGATAAGTTGCCAACATGTGTTGGGAAGAGCAAAAACCACCCTATAGAAGCATCAACACTTTGAAATAGTTAGTAAACCTGTTCCAAGGCACCAAAAGGGATGGTATTAATCAATTGACGTTTCAAACTATAGAAAAAACCCACTTTACGAAATAATTTTTCTATAAATAGTTTGAAAAACAAAACATTTCTCACCATTGTACTTTTTGGACCAAAAAGGAGCATTTTACCCTCTATCTTGGATTGCTCGTTGTGGACAATTGGACAGGTGGAATTCAGATCCGTCAGTGTCAGGTAAATCTACACCCTGTGCTCTTTAATTTCATCCAAACAAATTTTAGAATTAAAGGTCAATTCAATTTAATTCATCAATATAAAAATGGTAAAATGTATGCACGGGTTGCCTAATAGAAAAGCCGCACATACGCATTTGATGCGCGAGTTGCTGTATAGGGAAGTCGCGCATGGCTCGCGACATGTCCCAATGGACAGTCGCGCATACTGCGCTAAAGATAAAAGCTTTGAAAATGTTCAAAATTTTTAAATTTTTGTGATGAATTACTGAATCACACTATTTGTTTTTTGTCAGGAAAATATGGTGCTGGAGTGGAGGGAGAGGGAGCATGAGATGATGGACCAAGCGGCTCTCCAAAGCCCGCCTACTATCCAAGCATTGCGGAATAGTGGGCTATTCAAGTTTTTCTGCACATCACCCATGCGGGCCAATGTCCGCATATTGGAGTTCTTGGTTAGTTATTGGGACCATGAACTGGGGATGTTTAACATCCAAGGTGAGACTTTGGAGCTTACCTCACAGGACATCTATTTCATCACAGGATTATCACATCGGGGAGCATCGGTGAACCTGGAGGGCACTGGCAGGGGTGGAGACCCCTTGAGTGTCCAGAACTATGTGGATGTATTCTGCAGGCCCGGTACTCCAAAGAAGGGCAGTAGCATTCTCATCGCAGACATACAGGATTTTACATTGCAGGTATTGACCAGTACCATTGTTAGACTTTCAGAATCGGCAGGACTACATCATGCCACCAGGACTCAGATGAGAGTGGCGGTTGACTGTTTCAGAGGCACTCTATATGACTGTTGCTCGGGAATTTCCCCTCTTATGAAGAGGCAATTATCCGATTGTAGGAGGGGGAGACGGAAGAACTTCGGGTATGCTAGTATATTGGTTGCATTCTTCTTTGAGAGAGTGCCTGCTATGAGCCCTGCGATACCCTTAGAGATCAGACATCCACGTCAACCGAGGCTGAGCAGATGGGGTGATATCTTCCTCCGTCACGGAGGAGGAGACGTGGTACAGAGTATGTATGACAACGAGTTCTATTCATGGTGGGAACGGCAGGTGCCAGCATTGGAGCAGTTCCCATATGCCGGATTAGATTTCCGAGGTGATCCAGACCTAGTCCTCCCTCTAGGAGGAGCATGGGGAGAGATGGGTAAGTCATTTTTTATTTTTTATCATTATCAAATTTTTATGGATTTTCTAATGATAGGATATATACATATGGACAAGTCTAATCCTACTCATGTGTCAAAATGCATATATTGGACCAGTCCGCCCAGCAGGGCACCCACGTACCTTTGTACATCCTGTTGCAGGGGGAGACCCAGGATTAGTCACGGTACTCGAGGCAAAGCTGACTAGGCTTACCGAGCGGGTACCCACTATATGAACAGAGCATCTCCCTGTGGCTATGCAGGAGTCAGTAGTTGGGGTTCCACCAGCCTGGTTACGCCTTTTCAGACGGGTAGCTAGAGCAGTATGTGTATACAGAGATGCAATGGAGGCTGCCGAAGCCGAGGAGGCTGAGGAAGCCAGGGGGCGCAGAGATCACAGGGACCAAGGAGGTCCTAGTGGCCATGGTGGGCAGGCTTAGTTTTAGGCATTTTGATAGATTTTGATCCACTTTTTGTATATTTTGTACATTTTGGGATCTACGGATCAGACTTGACCTATCCTATGTATGAACAGATATTTACATATATATATATATATATATATATATATATTTGGTTTGGTTGTCAGCTTATTTACAAGTGTTTTTTATGTATTTGTTGTATATTTTATGGAATGTGTGTGAGATGCTAGTCCAAAATATAATTAGCATATGCATCAGTTAATGAATTTTGGCTTCTTGGAATGTGATTAAAAGTAATAACTTCAAAATGTCTTTCCAGTAAACGTATTTGCATGAACTGACGCAACAGTGTGGGATTACGCACCTGGTAAGCTCGATTGAGCTGGGAAACAACCAACTATGAATCCAAACTGACTTCCAGCTGGGTGATGCCTCGTGACAAAGCATCCCATAAGAGCTCAATTATAGCTCTATACTCAGCAACATTATTGGAAGCAGGACCAAGACAAGCGCCACTCGTGGAAACAAGTTGTCCTGATGGGGAATAAATAACCCATGCTGCTGAAGCCAGGTTACAAGTGTGACGGCTGGCGCCATCAGCAAAACCTACATACATCTCGGAAGACATCTGCAACAACCAGCATATAGTATAAAAAATGAAACTGACAACCTAATGTACATAAAAATACATACATTAATATACAAGAAAAAGTGCTAAGCCTAGGCATAGTACTTCTTCAAGTAGAGCCCATTTCTAGGCTCAGGCAGCTTATTCCCATCATAATCTACTAATTCATATGCGCCTTTACTCAAAACTTTAGACACAACATAGGGTCCCAACCACATAGCCTTGAATTTTCCTGCCCCCAGGGGCTCTTTATCTTGATCCCAGAGCAAGACAAGTTCCCCCTCAGAGAAAACCCGAGGTTTGACCGTTTTATCATATTGAGATTTAACCCTATTCTTATGAGCCTGATTTGCAGTCAACGCATATCTACGTTTCTCATCAAGGTGTTCTAAGTGAAGCAATCGTTCTTCAAGCTCAGTTGTGTCAGGTAACACATGAACAACTATCTGCAAGGATGGGATTTCGCATTCAATCGGTGTAATAGCTTCCACCTCGTGAACGAGTTGGAAGGGGGAAAAACCCGTAGCAGTTTTGACATTGGTTCGATAAGCCCAAAGAGCAGGATATAACATGATGTGCCAATTTGAACGGGCTGTATCAATAATACGTTTAAGTATAGTTTTCAAAGTTTTGTTTACCGCCTCGACCTGACCATTTGCTTGCGGATAATAAGGAGAAGAATGCTCTTGTCGGAATCCGAGCATGGTGGTCAGTTCTGTCATCATGTGATTTTGGAAATGACTACCATGGTTAGTGACAATCACCTTGGGAATACCAAACCTAGCAATAATCTGATTAAACACGAAGTAAGCTGCCATTTCCCCATTGTCTTTGAAAGTAGGCATTTCCTCTGCCCATTTTGTGAAATAGTCAACAGCGACAATGATGTATTTGTGCCCCCCAGCCGAGGCTGGGTTGCATGTCATATAATCAATCCCCCACTTCATGAAGGGTCCTACCGAGACGATGGGAAACAAGGGAGCAGGATGCGACAGCATTTTTCTGGTGTACAACTGACATGGATGACAGCGTTTCACAGCTTCCACACAATCCTTAAAGATGGTGGGCCAGAAATACCCGGCACGTAATATCTTCTGGGCCATTGCTAACCCAGATAAATGACCCCCACATGCTCCGCTATGGGAATCATTTAGGACAATCTCCACTTCCTCATGGGTAAGGCAGCGGTGCAAGATAGAATCTACCCCTCTTCGATATAATGTATCTCCGATTATGAGGTAGTTTTTTGCATGAAGACGTAACTTGCATCGGTCTTCCCTAGAGTAAGCGGTAGGATACTTCAGAGTCTAGAGATATATGAGAATATCTCCGTACCAAGGATCAGAGGTTGATATAAGGAAGATGTGCTCATCTGGGAATGAGTCATCTTGAATCACTACATCCTCTTCCATAGGGAATTCTTCTATAAGCTCAGCAAAAAATAAGGACTTTTTGGATTTAGCGGATTGGAAAACCAAGTCAAACTCCTGGAGAATGACTATCCACTTATTGAATTTTCCCCCAACAATCCGTCGGGATAAAACATACTGGAAAGGGTTTACATCCGCCACTACAGTAGTGTTCCTCAGTAAGATGTAGTGCCATAACCTCTGTACAGCATACACAGCCGCTAGGGCTAATTTCTCGACGTGGGAGTACTTAAGCTCAGGCCCTACCAAAGCACGGCTAAGATAATAGACAACATGCTCAATAATCTTGTCATCCTCCTGAACTAGCACTACCCCAATGGTAGACTCCGACGCGGCCAGATATAATATGAAATCCCTAGAGTAATCTGGCGGGCGCAATAAAGGAGCCAACAACAAAGCTTTCTTTAATGCCTCGAACGCGAGTTGTGCAGTTTCATCCCATACAAATGGGGTGTCCTGTTTAAGAAGGCACATGAAACCTTTTGTGATCTTGGCATAATTGACGATAAAACGTCGAAGGAAGTTAGACTTACCTTGTAGACTCTGAAGTTGCCTAAGTGAACGAGGAGGAGGTAGATTTACAATGGCCTCGACTTTTAACAGATCCACCTGTATGCCCCTACTAGAGACAATGAATCCAAGCAATCTACCTGATTCGACGCAGAAAACACACTTGTGGGGATTCAAGCGAATTTTATAGTACCTGCATCTCTCGAAAATCAACCGTAAATGATCTGGATGCTGGATCCTCTTGCAAGAATGAGCAAGAAGATCATCCAAGTAAGGCTCGACAATGGCTTTTATATCATGAAAAGAAAAATTCATGGCTCGTTGAAAGGTTGCCCCTGCATTTTTCAATCCAAAAGGCATTTTTCTATACGCGAATGTACCCCAAGGGCAAATAAAATCCGTTTTATGCTGGTCTTCCGGTTTTATTTGGATTTGATTGTAGCCGGAAAAACCATCCATAAACGAAAATACTTCACTACCCGCACATGCATCTATGATTTGATCAATAAACGGTGTAGGGTAGTTGTCCTTGGGACAGGCTTTGTTAAGGTCTCGAAATTCCGTACAAACACGAATAGTCCCTTTCTTTTTATCAACAGGGACTGGGTTGGACACCCACTCAGTCAAAGCAACGGGATATATAAAACCTGCTTTCAAGAGCTTTTCTACTTCTGCCTTCACAGCCGCCACTTTATGCGGGTTCATGGGGCGTAATTTTTGCTGAACCGGCTTAGCATCAGGATAGGTTGGGATCTCATGTTGAATAATAGATGGATCAATTCCTGGCATCTCCTCATATGACCAGGCAAAGATATCGCGGAATTCCTTGAAAAGGGCAGTATAAATGGCAATCTCCTCCGAAGAGCAGTTTGCACCTATATAGATATTTTCCACGACATTTGGCTTTACGGAGATGTTGATCGGTATAGTAGCGGAAATGTTTGCCATATTCCCCTCGGCAAACACTCCTTCCCTAGGTAAAGGATTGGCGGGTGTATCAACATCATCCAACAGTCTCACATGGAACTCTTGATTTTCTATCTTGCTTAGCTCTGGAAGGAAATAAGATTAGTGATGAAGATCCTCACATATCTTATCACGTGAACACATAGCTTCTAGAATAGATTCGTCTGAAGGTAAAATAGTGTCTAAGCAATCTATAGAATGTAAAGAGTTTTCTGCCCATGCAGGCATATAAACTTCTTCCAGATCATCTGAGACTGTAAGAGGATCTGGAATGGGATCTACAGTGGTTTGGGTAATAGCTTTATACGCCACTTCCACTGCAGACAAGGGCACTTCCGGTTCCTGAGGGGTTGGGAGGACCCAAGGATCAATCCTATCGACCACCGAATCAATGGACTGCCCTACAGTAGTAGAACCGAGATAAAGGACTGGAGCTGGAATATCGAATGTGCCCATCAATGATGCGTACAGTCTAGCCCCCAAGATCTGTGCAGTAGGTTTGGCCTGATCAACCAATGGCACAGTGGAATCTTTAGACTCTAAGCGGCCTTTACAAGTAAAATCAAGTTGGTCAATAGTGACCAGCTAGCCCTCATGTGGAAATACCACGACACGAAAGACAGCAGATGCAACAGCAGACATTGCATAAGTCCAATTCCTACCCAGAAGCAAATTGTAGTCCAATGGAGTATCAATCACTTCAACTTCAACAGAGACTGCTTTGCCAGCCAACTTAAGCTCGAAAGCTGGCAGGATACCATGTGGATGGAAAGACCTTCCATCAAAAGCAGTAAGTAAAGTGGTTGATGGGACCATCTCTGGGGATCCTAGAGCTTTCCAACAAGCCAGGGACATCACACAAGTAGAGGCTCCCTCATCAATAACTTCCCATCCAATGGTCTTACCACCATGGACAACATCTATCGATAAAGCTACATGGTAAGGGAGGAAAATTTTAAGATCAGAGAGCTAAAATTTCGCTGTGAGACCAGAAGAATCCATACTACCTAGAGCTGCTAAGAGGGCATCCCTTTGAGCGGGACAACTCTGTAGCACCTCCAAAGCTGACATCGCACAAGGAGTCTGAGCCAAGTCTTCAACCATGGATTAGTGAGCAGTGGCTCTGGCATTTGGGTTATGCAAAGTCTTCTTAAAGACACCTTTGGGTATCTTTGGCATTATTTCCGCAGGTTTCTCTATAGTGAGAGGGTTGGAAGTTTCAACTACAGCTTTACCCTTCTCATCGGTATCATTCTCATAGTTCTTGTTCCTGGTTTGTAACAAGGTTGAGGATCTAAACATGTTGATATAATTGGGGTCAGGGGCAGCTTGAGTGCCCCCTGCTACGGTAGAAGCTGAAGTAGAATTTTGCCCTTGGGGAAATGGATCCTTCAGGATAGCCGGTGGTTACGTTTGTAACAGCTTCTGAGCTTATTCCATGAGGGGACAAAGGTGAGTGAGGTGGTCTCCTTGGCACAACTTACAAGGAAACTTGACTTTCTTCTTCTCCTTTTTGCCCCCATCAGCATTGTTTGTGGGTTTGGGCTTGTTTTGATTTTGGTTTCCCTCTCCCTTTTTGCATTTCTTCTTCTTCCCGCCGGGCTGCTGATTACCCTTCGAAGAGGTTTGTGCAAAAACATTTGCACTTTGGGAGGAGGGGGCAGCCTTTGCTGCCTCCACTGTAGACTATTTGACAGACAATTGGTGAAGTTGTTTTGTCAAAGACTCTACAGTGGGAGAGTTTACGGACCCAACCACACCATCGGCATGGGGTCCAGGCTTGGGTTTCTCGGCCTCATGAGAAGGCCTTGGCGCCTCAGGGATGATTTCATATAAAATCCCAGACTGTGAATATATCAAGTCCAACTGCTGGGCCCTGAGTATGGCTTCTTCCTCACTAGTCACTCCTGATGTAGAAACATCCTTAGATATATATGGCAATAAAGATTTAAGGAACCATTCTAGTAAAAACTCAGGAGGGATGGTGGCTTTAATAAGGCTCTTTCGCCTCCTCCACTCTTGGATATGATCCGAGATGTGGGTTTCCTTATTTTGTCTAAAGGTGGACAACAATTCCGTTCCGAAATCGTAACGAACTGGAAGCTGAAAGTGGCTAAGGAATGCAGTAGCCAAGTCCCAGAAGCTACTAAAAGCAGCAGAAGGCAGCTCAATGTACCATTTTGCTGTAGTGCCTGTCAATGTCCTCTGGAATAGCCTAAGTCTCACCGAATCTTCATTCAATGAGTTGGAAGAACACCAAATATGGAAGGTGGTGGCATGTGCCCCAGGATCTTCACCAGCCTTACCTTCGAACTTAGGAATGTCCGAGGGAAGTTTGGTGGGAACAGGTGGCCACAAAGGGTCATGCCTCACCGGATCGTTCATCAATTTTGATAAGTCTGGCAAGTTCAAAGTTGCCAGAAAAGGAAGCTTGGGCCTAACCGGTGTACTAGAAGTGCCAGCTTGGGTATTCGAGGGTCTAGCCCTTGAATGCCCATAGGTAAAGGTGGATTTTCCCCCAAACACCGGTTGTGAAGTGGGTAGGTTGCTTTGGAATGGGTTCCATCCGTAAGCCACTGGGTTTTGGGTGGGAGATGCAGTGTAAGTGGTTTGGGCCGTCCCCATAGAAGTAGGGGTCTGAAAGACTGGAGCAGGTATCCCTCCACTAAACAAAGAGAAGGGGGAGCTCGTATATGGGACCGAAATAGGGGTTTGGTA
>LPNX010840213.1:156830-201738 GCA_001517045.1 Pseudotsuga menziesii
TCAACTGTATCAAAGTCAAAGAGGTTAGCTATTAATTCCGGTTCACCAAGAACCTCACTTACTCCTACTGGTTCAAAAGAACCACCTGTGCTTAGTCTCCGCCTTTGAGGTAAAGGTGGAGGTTCCAGTGGTGAGAGAGGAGGAAGGTTTCTCAACCTTCTTGACCTTCTAACAAGTTGGTCCTCCAGAATTAAGACTTTAAAAAATCACACCCTAAGGCCAACTAAACACAAGCAGATCCACAGAGCACACACTAAAAAAATCCTAAGTCTCAAGCAATCAAAACAGGCTATAAAGATATGATTTCCCGAAGAAAGCTGATGAACAGTTACTTGGCGTCCTTGAGGGGTTCTTAGGCACAAGCGGAGGAATCACCCAACCGCCCTCCTACACTTTCCACAAGGGTTACCTTCCAAGTCCGTTCAAGGTGAACCAGAAATAACCTTTCGGTTTACCTGGGCATGATCCCTAAAAAGACAAGAGACTAAGGCTACCTTGACAATACCTACTGTCTGGGGGGACAGTCGCAAGCTAAACTCATACGCATGGGCAGGGTAGCTAAGCCCGAAATTCTGCCTAGACAAAATCCCCAGATGCGTAAAAGTCCTGGGTTACGTTTTGACAAGGATTCGGGGGGTTATCCCCTCTGTCCAAGCCTCCACGCGGCCTAGTGCTTAACTCCCTTTTGAGAGGAGCTTCCCAGATACAGTGGTAGAACCAAGGATTTACCTAATGAATAGCCCACTACATTTGATTTTATAGTTTGTGGGAAGTTTACACTCCCTAGCCCACAAACCTAGCCTAAGCTAGTAGGTGGAAGGCCCTAAAAATAAAAACTTACTAATAGATTTTAAATTTAAGCGTTAATTTTAAGGGCTGTTCTTTACTCAAAGGAAGTGGAAGTGATGGACTGTATGATGTTATGACTTAGTAGAAAATAAATGAAAGCAAAAGGTGCATTTAAAGCAAACTATCACTATAAAATAAACTTCTTTTCATTTTTTCGAATAAATATTGATGAACTATATGCAGCAAAAAGAGAAACTAAGCCTATATGTTTTTGTATTTTTTTGAGATAGTATTTCTTAAACTGAAATAAACACTACTCTAATGCAAAAATTACAATGCAAAAGATGAAGTATGTTTTGTTTTTCACTTTAAAAAATGCTCAAAAAACTACTGTGCATGAATAAATGCAATTCTTGAGTAAACTTGACACTTATAGACTGTATAAAAACACAAACCGAAACTAAAAGGCAAACAGAACCTAAAAACCAACAAGAAAAGCAGGATGGGACCTCTACTTGGGTGCAGACAATGACCAAGAGACCACTGCAGAATTTTAAACATGCGAGTGCAAACCAATAACTGACAGACAGTAAACTGGACAAACAGAGTCTAAAACCCTGATCACTGATCTAGGCTCAGGCACTCAAACCAACAACCCAAACAGGCCAAAAAGTTTCAAGATGCAGACAGTAAATAACACAAGTAAAAAGAACCCAAGGGCTTCGGGAAGTGCTAAGATTACACTCAGACAACTCTGCAACACTCTTAAATAAAGTCTCAACAGAAAACAGGACTTATAGCAGGCTAAAGAACAAGCAAACTTTAACACAAAAATCATAGTTTTTAGGAGTATGCGCGACTATGTAGTAGTGCAGGTCGCGAATGATGCGCGTCTATTCTATAGAACAACCCGCGTATGCAACTCAGTATGCGCGACTGTCTAGAAGGACAACCCGCGCATGGGCATGAAAACTTCTCAAAAACAGAGAAAGACCCAAGACTTTCAAATGCTACAGTAAGTAAGAAAACAGGACAAAAGATCACAAACAAAACTTTGAGCAATGACTGGACAGGACAACAGAAGTAATCTGCTTTATTAACAATAATAGAGGGAGTTTAGGTTAACCCAATGTCTGAACAAGGGACTCCTCTGTCACCAAAGGACTCTGAGTTTCTCTGCTCCAAATATTCTGTAGACAATCCACCAGCATAACTTTACTCTCCAAGTATGTATATCAACCCCCTCCCCAAGGCCTCTATTTATATGGATGAAATGAGGCAGTTCTCGAAGGTTAGGGAGGTTGCAGCAGTTAATGGGATTAAGGTAAATGAATAAACTAATCTCCCATTAACTCATGTTTTAAATAATAATTTTGAGGAAACCATGCGCGGGTCTGTAGTAGAGAAACCCGTGCATGATACGCGACTCCATACAAATGTAACCCGCACATACAGGTATACGCGACTTGCCGAACATAAAACTCGCGCATGATGCGTGATATGTCAATAGGGATAGTCACGCATGCTACTCAAAATCCTAAAATGGCAAAGTGATCAGCTGGGCATATAGGCAATGTATTTCATCATCAACCAAGGTATAATGAAACTAGGCAAACCTCAATCCATAAGTGTCCTTTTGTGTGCCGACCTGAGGGATATCAGCACTCAGACGGAGAGGTGCCATTCAGGTGTATAACACACCTACATGACTGAAATTGATTATTTGGCCCACTTTTATTACAAAATTAATTTTTCCAATTAAACTATTAAAAAATATCCTAAGTTTTGGAAAAATTAAAATTTAATAAAAAACACTGAAAAAATTAAAATATTAAAAAATTGAAAAAACCTAGGGGGACTTAGACATCTTCATATGACTCGACCATGATGTCTAGCATGTTTATACATTGACACATAGACTCTAATAACCTCAATAGGCCTAAATTCCAAGCCGACCACCCCAAATTTGGAGGTATGGAGTGAAAAACTCAGAAATTATCAATCGTTTATTCAACAACCAATAATAACCAAGGGAAAAAACACCCTGGGCTGATCGGATTGACAAATAAAGTCTAAGAGACCGAGTCTTTTACAGACACTATCATGCTAGAACATTTATTACAATTCCCCCATGGGGTATGAACATGCGATATAGTACAACAAAGCTTCCCAGAAGCAAGACTGAAGGTTCTCTAAAGTTTGAACAAGTTATCCTTGTTTAGTTCACCAGGCTCACTTGATTAAAAACCACTAAGTACAACTTAAGGTGGTAACATTCTGGCTCCAACTGTGGGATGTGTGATCGATCTAGTCATATGGCAAGGAGAGGATATGAGAACACTAGAATCTCTTGTTTATACACCCTGTAAAAACATATCAACTTGACAAGAAAACCTTAGTAGTGCAAGCTTTACATAAAAAACCAAATGAACCATTAAGCTGATTTATTTAAACAAAATAAATGTAACTAACTAATGAAAACAAAAATGTTTGATTATAGCTAAGTACAAAACAAAAAATCCGGAAAGTAAATTCTCTTTTTCAAGGAGCTTATTTTCCTACTCTAAGCATGATACAAAAAGGGTTAAGTGTAATCAGAAATCCAATGTAACCACCTAAGAATTTTATTAACATAAGAAAAAATTTCCTTGTCTTTGGTTACCAGCCAAAGTAAGGATAATTTATTCAGAAAATGCAAACCTGCGGGATGATCCGAAAGGGGCGGTATGGATGGGAAATCATAGGCATGAATAATGTCGTCAAACTTCCACCCAAACTGATAAGTGCTTGCGCAGGCTACTTCTATCCATGACGGATGATAATTTATTGTATAAGCCCCAAGCGGCTCCAAGTCATGAGGAAACTCTATATGTGAAGATGATAGTTGAGACTGATATTCTAATAACTGCATCACATCTATCTTTTCACAACACTGCTTCCCCATGTCTTCATTATTGATACCGATATATGGCTTAGACTGATCATGTAAGAGTTTTGAATGTTGCTTTTCCATACTAGGATTTTCCAAGGTCTCCATATCCATGCTTCCCTCTATGGAAGTATAGTAGATTTGACTTCCACAAATTTCTAAATAGACACTCCCCTTGCTAGATATAGCATATATAGGATTCTTAATAAGATATCCACAAAAATCCCAATAGTCATCACCATCATCCATGTTAGATGTGATGGATTCCCCATTGTTGATATCAGGTTCCGATATCGAGTTCTCTTTGTCTTCATTACTGATACTGATGTATGGCTCAAACTGATCATGTGGATAAAATGCATGCTCCTTTTTCATATCAAAGTTTCCTAAGGCCACATGGTCCATGCTCTCTCCTTTAGATATGCCATAGACAGAAAAATCAACAAAACCATCAAAATTTTCTAGTTCATTATTTTCCTCTTTATTCATGTCATAGACTGGATTTTCCATCAATGTCCAAGACTCCTCATCAACATCTTTGTTGGGGATAAGGGAGTCTTCATCACTTGTATCATGCTCCAAGCTATACTTGTCCTCATTTTCATACTCATCTTCTTCAGAGAAAAGGTCACAAGGTAGTAAACCTTCCATACTGTCATCATTATATGGAGAACACATAGGAGTCCCATCATGTATATTACAGTTTTCATCATAAGTTTCACTATAAGATTCTGCAATGGTTTCGTCCTCAGGATTGTACTGTTTATATGGTGACAAAGGGTAGGCCTGGCCTACCATGTATATATGATCAGCCTCGCTTGCATCTATTTCTTGATTACTGACCTTGAGAAGTCCATGTTCCATGACTTGATTTGCAACATAACAAGTGCTTTCTTGGTGGAATTGTTCACAGGGTCTACACCATGGAATTACTTCTTCTACCATGTTAGATGAGTCTAACTGGTTTGGAATCCTAGGTTCTTGTTGAGGAAACTTCTTTTGATACATTTGATTTTGCCTAGGATGAAAGTTCCTAGGTCCATTATTTCTTTCCATTGTGATTATTCTATTGTGCATAAGATTCAATTGTGTAGACTGATCTTCCATAAGTTGGTTTTGAATAGTAACCAAGTCTTTTATCATGTCTGTTACATTTTCCATGGGATATTTAGAGGCTCCATTTTCTTCTGATTCAAAGGATTTTCCCTTTTGTTTGTTGTATGAAGTGTTTCCCCTAGTGTAACCCAGAATGTTGGATTTGCCTGAAGACTGCATATTCCTTTCTATTTTCTCGGCCAATTCCTGAGCAGTTTTTAGATCAGTCGGCTCTTTGTCTCTTAACTGATACCTCAAATCACCAGTCAAAGCTTCGATGTAAGATATGGGGATGGAGGCATCCCATGGCTTGATTTATCTAGGGAGGTCTGCAACCACACGCCTAAACTTATTATTAAATTCATCAATGGTTTCATTCTCCATCTTCTTTATGTTATGGAGGGCAACAAGCAGATGTCTTGGTTCTTTCTTTCCCCCCCATTTCTTCTTAAAACCCTCTAGGAATTCACTAAGAGTTTTATATGAATCATCATCTAGGTCGAAGTACCATTCTTTAGCGTCATCTTCCAAGGATAAAGCAAAGAGCGTCATTTTGACATCGTCATGGTCATGGGAAGCATCATTTCAATAACTGACCAGGTGCTTTTCAAACTTTCGAGGGTGAGACTTGGCAGTGATCACATTATTGCCCTAAAATATGGGGAGCTTCTTGATAGCATCTTTTGCAATGGCATGGGGAGCACCTACTATCTGAGAAAATTCAAGGGGTTTGAATAATTCTGTCATTTCTTGAGATTGGTGAACACGACTCTCTACAAATATGTGATGGATATCTGAGAGGGATTGGTCTCCTAAATATTCAAGGTTTCTACGATGAGTCTGCCTATTCAATCTTTCCCTAATAAACCTTTCAGGATCATGGAGAGGATTCAATAATTGTCGGCAGTTTTTTCGGGTAGAAATTCTTGAAGGGATGTTAGACAGTGGAGTCGCCAGATGGATTGAGTTTTAATTTTTATGTTTTTTAAATACTAGATCAATCAAAAGTTTTTATATTTTTAGTTGTTTAGAAAAAATTTAAGCTAAGTCGTAATCGGGAATAAAAAGATTTATCCCCGGCAACGGTGCCAAAAAGTGTTGCCGCCTTTCACACACCTGGGTCACGTGGCAGAAATATTCAAGCCACTCGGTGTGTCCTTGGGGGCAAGTCTCGAGTCAAGGCTGTCACCTTGTTCTTGAATCCTCCGTTTAGGCTCAACTCCTAACGAATCCAAGGGGGGTAGACCCTATTAAGTTACTAAGGATGATTACTTAGTGTTGTGATGTTGAAACTGACTGAGTTACTTAGGAGTTTGGAATTTAATTATAGATAATCAAAGATGGCAAGATATAAAAGATGAACACACAAAAGCACAATGATGAGACACAATATATATATAAAACAAGAAAATAACCAGTGCCTTAGAATGGAGTCAAAAATAGAAACAATGTACTTGCATGTGCTTGGAGTGAGTGTTTTGCGATTGCCTCTTGGTATGTTTTAAGTTAAAAATAAAGTGTGAGTTGATTAAAATTAGGCGAAGGGGGGACTCCAAATATACCCGAGAGTACTTGGAGTATGTCCAAAACTAAACCTTCACGGCTACCCGCAAGGAATATGTGGGCTGAAATGGAGTCTCTGGGGCTATTGTTCGTAATGCACCCATTAGGGTGTGATAGAGATCGGTACCCTAAGGTCACTTTTCAGAAGTTCCCGCTTCCTTTGGGTATTTTGTTACCGTAAAAGGTTTGATCTAGGTGTTGGATTTTCACCTGATGGTTTGTCAATTGGGGAGAGTGAGTCCTAATTATACTAGTCACCCAAGTGCTTTTGATATAGCTGGACTGATCAGACTAACCACAGCCAAGTGCAGAGCATACACACTGGAGTCTTATAAATTTTAGTAAGTTTTAAACTGGATGTTCTTGTTTAAAAGAAAACCCTCCAGGAACCTCTTTCGATCCAAGTGGATCTCAATCGGGGAATCAAGGAGGGGTTAATTTTATGATAGCTGAAAACAAATGATTGAAAAATAAAATATATACATGATTCTAGTTTTCTAATTAGTCCTACCATGAATCTCTTTCCCCTTTCGGGTCAATCGGGAAATCGTGGGGTAAGTATTATAATTACTTTGAAAAAAAAAAAAGTGGAATATGAAATTAATACTAAAATAAAGTATACTACCCTACAAATTAGATCAATGCTAGTTTAAAAAAGAAATGAGTAGAAAGCGACGAAAAGGACACCGACGCAAATCCCCCCAGGGGGGATGGGGAATGGGCTCGAAAGAGCCTATTCCAAAAATAAATTTATTTATTATTGCTTACAATATCAAAAAATGGAAATATCAGAAACTTCTTGGTCCCTATATAGGCTGAAACCAAGATCTTACAACTTTGCAAAAATTTTAAGATTTTAGTGAAAAGGGAGACCCCTGGGGGGATTTGAACGCTCCCGAGGCCACTTCGGACAGTAGCTTCCTTTATTTTATGTCAGACCTGATAAAATATAGAGATAATGTTAGAATAACATAAACCCAAAATCACTTTAAGAGTACCTTTGGAACATCCTACCTTATCTCAAAAAAATGAAGTTAGAACTAGCTAAATAGGGGAAAAGGGAACCAAGGAAAGCAATATTTCCTTGGGATATTGGCTTGCTGTTTGTGCAGCCAATGAAATATGCACTGATATTGCAGAATATTAAATTTTATAACAGCAAAAGGAAATCTAATGCACGTGATCTACAAGTTTTCTTTAAATTTTCATGCAAAAAGACGATTTCCCTAAAGCTAGATCTAGAATGCTTATGAAACTTTTTTAAGTGCAAGATCTAGAATATAGGATTTGATAAGATATATATACATATATGTTATAATTACTTTTAATATGATATATCTAATAAAAATCAAAGCTATGAACAGAGTAACCGGGTAAAAATGTTGATTTTTTATAGAAATGAGAAGAAGAGGAGAGAAGGTCGGATCGTTGCTTGAATGGAGCAAGCTGAAAGGAGGCCCTTTTCTGGAGTGCTGGGGGACAGAGTATTGAGCTTATTGGATAGGAATGGCTTCAATCTAGATCCACACCTTCATCCAATCAGGAACCTGCAACTAAATAACACAAGCCTGCACACACCTCGTGAGATCTGGATATAGATGTATAAAGCAACAAAAATGAAAGATCATGCCCAAATAACCTTATTTAAGCATATAACTGAAATTTTTGAGAATACATCATATGGATAAACAAGATCAAGCAATCTAGCTTTCCTATTTTACACCCTTACTAGATTCAGTCGAATCCTTGAAGCCAGAATACAGAAGCAGCACAGAATTTGGCAAGAAATTGCAGCTACCACATCAGCAGCATAACACTGAGCATCCACACATACACATGCACTACACAGTATAGCCTCCAAAGCTTCTTTATTCACAAATGATGATCAAATACAGAGTTACAATGGCAATCCCATGAGTCCAACTCTAACTAGCTTGGAAGAGGGAGCCTCAGCCAGGATATATACAAAAAACAGGACATCCAGCCCAAGGGGGGCACAAATCCCAAGGAGACACATCAAATCAACTGATGGAGAGTCCATCAATGCCTGATTTGTGTCTAGCTGAGCTAGATCTGAGTCTCACTGAGTGCAACTGTCAATTAGGGGGCTGATCTGACTGACACCTCAACTTGTTGACTGAAGAATCCACCAAAACTCATCCAGATGAGCCAAAAAATGTGTGGAGGAGAGAGGGAGGGAGAAATTCCACATAAAGGATGTTGAATATCAACTTTGGCTCTGATTTGATCACCTCCTTCAGTCAAGGATTTGTCAGATCCAGTGAATCTGCTTAAGATCTGACTGATTTGAATCAAATTGGCTGAGAATCCACTGATTTATGATTTTGGATTTGCTCCATTATTCATCAATTTATTAATTAAAATAATCAATAATTGATTTTTGGGGCTTTCTGACCTGAGTGATGGAAAATCACTCAAAACTAGGCAATAGCGGGTCCATGGGTTTACATGGTTCTCTTAGCTTGAAAATGAGCACCTACATGACTGAAACTGATTATTTGGCCCACTTTTATTACAAAATCAATTTTTCCAATTAAACTATTAAAAAGTAGCCAAAGTTTTGGAAAAATTAAAATTTAATAAAAAACACTGAAAAATTAAAAAATTGAAAAAACCTAGGGGGACTTAGACATGTTCATATGACTCGACCATGATGTCTAGCATGTTTATACATTGACACATAGACTCTAATAACCTCAATAGGCCTAAATGTCAAGCCGACCACCCCAACTTTGGAGGTATGGAGTGAAAAACTCAGAAATTATCAGTCGTTTATTCAACAACCAATAATAACCAAGGGAAAAAACACCCTGGGCTGATCGGATTGACAAATAAATTCTAAGAGACCGAGTCTTTTACAGACACTATCATGCTAGAACATTTATTACAATTCCCCCATGGGGTATGAACATGTGATATAGTACAACAAAGATTCCCAGAAGCAAGACTGAAGGTTCTTTGAAGTTCGAACAAGTTATCCTTGTTCAGTTCACCAGGCTCACTTGATAAAAAACCACTAAGTACAACTTAGGTGGTAACAGATACAATGAAGGCATGAGGAATTGAGAGCAAGAGAACTATAGTCCATTGTTTCCAGAACTTATGCTTGAGTCTGCATCCCTTTGTCCCTTGGAGCACTTTTGTGTTCTTCCCAAGTTTTCCCTTTGCTTGTGAGCTTGCTATTGAGAGATGGAGGATTGAAGTGGTGGAGGCCCAAGTGGGGGGACTCAGTTTCTATGATTTGCAGACGTGCCGACAAAGGTTGTATTCATTGTAATATCTAATTTTATATTAATAGAAATATATTTTCCTATCCAATAATGTGTATTTGAATGAATAAATGATCCATGGATGATTTCAAATGCTTATATGTTATTGATTATATATGCTAGAGTAGATCTAACATGATTATATATAGCATGCTTGTCTTGTTTATTGAATATTGAGGAAGCAATTTATCAATTCAAGCTAGAGTTGGAAAGCTCAACAGGGATCTACATCAACCGTCCGGAATAAGGTACAAATTGAGATCCTTTAGTGTTAGATATTTGGTTTCTCTTGCATATAGGAAAGGATTTATTTCTGGAGTCAAGCTATCTGTTGTGGTACCCCTAGCCATAGGAATTTCTCTCCGTAACAGAATTGGCGACTCCATTGGGGATGTTCTTTATTTTTCTTTGGGGTTTGAGGGCACAATGTGCTTGATATTCTTGACTTGCTATTTGTTTCTCCTTGTTTCTGTGTTGCATTTTATAGTATGTTCATCCATTGACACTCCCCTTTATTGGTTTGACCCTTGGCCTGCTTTTTACCACTGTCTTCTCTGTATACATAGGTTTTTGGCCAAAAGTCGCATAAATAAATAGACTTTTGGCCAAAATTCGCGTACATACGTAGATTTTTGGCCAAAAGTCGCATATATATGTAGTTGTTCTTTAAACAGTCACGTACATCCTCCCTTTTGGTAAGTTTGATGTTGTGGGAAGTTGTTGGATGGGTTGTGAGTGTGGTTGGGTCTTCCTTGGGTCTGATGTTGTCTGTTGGATGCTTCTTTTGTGACCAGAGATCGCTTTTTCATTGATTTTTTTTTGAAAGCAGTTTTAGTCATTTATCCTTTTTGTTTTTCCATTAGTGCATTACTTTTTTTTTTTCTGGGTGTTTTGTTGGGCTTGTGTTTTATACTTTCTATAGAGACTGAGAGTTTTAGATCACTTTTATTGCATTTTTCATTCTTTTATATTGAAAAATACAAAATAGTTGCACTCTTAGTTCCATCTTAGATATGGATTTGAGGAGGTACTTGCATTGGATTGCTTGGATGAGAGTTTTATTTAGGCTTTCATATATGAAGGATTGCATTGGCATTCAGAAAGTAATCTATATTTATGCATCTCATGTAGTGGCATACCCTATTTTTCATTTGACAAAGACTACACTTAGTATTATTTGTTATGGTGTGCATATTTACTTCACTGCTGAGTCATAACTTCATTAGTTGCATGACCATTTCCCTTTGAGTAATTACAGCCAAATAAAATCAACACTTAATTAAAATGGATTACACTATTTTCTTTTATAGGGTACACCAACAAGATTAGGTTTTAGAGTCTTGGAATAGTTCATTGTGAGTCAATTCTCCAAGACTACTAAACAACAACACATATGTGTCTGTCCAGGTGAGAGTGTGAAATTCCTTGGTATAATTAGTGTTTCTCAGGACGCTCCTCTTACACGAAAGTTAAGCACGAGGCTGTGTGAGCGGTTATTGATTGTGATGACCCCTAGTCATAACTAAGTAGCACCGGAGATATTTCCATGATTGTATTCGTATCTGGGGGTTCTTTTGAGAGTTTTTGGATTTGCTACCCTACCCATACAGTCAATCCTGCCTGCAACTGTCTTTCTGAGCATTGATTATATTGAGGTGACATTAGTTGCCTTACGTAGGTTATCGAGGGGGTACTTTGTAGGGGTTATTCTGCAGGTGTCTCGACCAGGTAGAGGTCAGACAACATAGTCACTTTATGCATTGAAGCTGGGGCTGCTATAATTGGTTATGTACCTCCACTTATAGTGTATGGGAGTTTCAAGCCTCTCCTAGGAAAGACATACCTGCTACATTCGGGAGCTCACATATCCTCCCCATGGTTTGCTTGTATTTTGGCTATATATTTTCTTAGGAGTGTGCTCTTTGTGCTCTAGTTGGCCTTTGGCATTGTGGTTACTTGAGTATATTTATGCTCTCTTGATTTTAGGTCCTTTTATTTTTGGCATGCCTAGTATTCTATCACCCGTCCTTGGTCCTAGTACGGACCCTGGTGTCAGACTTGGGGGCATCACAGCCCCTTACCGTGCTCATAGATTTGTGAATGGTCATATTCCATCCTCTACTCCATTTGTGGAGGACTTTTATTCCTTTCACTCGATCTTTACACTGGTGGTCATCCTCATGGGGGTGGTAGTGGATGCGTGAACATTGGGTCTACACCTTACTTTCCTTTTTATGTCCCATCATTTACCGCATTGTTTCCTTTGGGTGCAGTTGTTATGATCATTCCTCCCTATATCCTATAGTTTGGATTATTTATTGACTATTTTGGGTTGTTTTGGACTAATATGGTTGTCATGAAGAGTCCAGTTTTTCTACACTCTCTCCGAGGTTTCGACACATTCATGCCTATCACAGGTATCATGTCTAAACTGTAATATATGTTAGGATTTCACATCTGCTTGCATTTTGCATGACCTTATGACTGTTTCATTTTAACCTTAGGTACAAACCCATTCCATGGTATCATAGAACCTTCATGCTGTTGTTAGAAGTGGTACTATGTGAATGGTAGAGCTTTCTTATACATGGGTGTCCTAGTTAGCTCCCCTTTCCATTTGGTACCCATGCTGTGAGTCTTCTCTAGGTCTGTGAGTCCTTTGTATAGTACCACCATGACTTTGAGCAAGAGCTTCATACTCCTCTTGACCTTTATGCTGGCCATTTCTCTGGGACTCCCTTATGTCAAGTTGTAATTGAATTATCATGAGTTTTTCCTACCTTATTGAGCCTTATGCCGGCTTCCCTAACTTTGAGTATCAACCATATAGCCCGAGCTTGTCTCATGTCTAGCCACGTAGAGCCATTTTGTATATCGTTTGCAGCTTGATTCCCTATTTTTACCAGGAGTGTACTTTCCCCCGAGTGTCGCTATCCTACACATGTATCCTTGCATTGAGCATAGGAATGTTCCACTACTTGAAACTAGTTTGTTTTCCTATTTGACACTCGTCTCCTCCTAGTCTATAGCTTTAAAGTGATTTTATTCTTTTTCAAGCTTTTCAAATATTTGAAAAAGTCCAAAAAAAAATTTAAAAACCAAAAAGGCAGACAAGAAAGGATGTTATCTTTGGTAGCAGTCAAGTCATGTCACCTTTGAACAAGGCACTGTATATCACATCTATTGGTTGGGTTAATAGTTTGACTTTAGGAACTATACTCGTTTATCTGAGTTTATCTCCACTAATTGGTTAAGCTTCCAGTCCCTATGGAGCCTCTTTCGATGCCTCCTGTGTCACAGAGATGTCCCAGTTTTTCATATCGAGTCTATGCTACCTACATTCAGTCACCATTTTCCTTTATTCTCTTGTTCGAAGGAAGTTGAAACCTGAGTCAGCCATTCCTTAGTTATCCTGACTTTGCATGTCGGCCATTCTCGGTTCAGTTACTGGTTCATGCACCTTATGATCGAGTCCTTCCACATTATATAGAATTACTGAGTACCTCGTGTTGGATGATGGGGGATGCCTTAATGCCATCCTTCTAGTGGATTTCATCCCATCGACTTTAGATCATTTATTATGGGACAGGAATCTAGAGTCATTTTTGAGTGCCTTGAGACTTGCAGTCATCACTGGTAGGTTCTCTCACCGTTGACAGTTTTTGGGAATACATCAATGTCCCCTGATCGATGGATTCTCTCAAGTGTTCGACCTCAACACATTTATTCACACTTGTTATTTTGCACTCTAGTACCTTGATTCCCATTTTCATTATCGGTGGGTGATCTCCCGTCTATTAACGGTATACATCAATGACCGGTAATCAGACGATGGACTACTATGTTCAACCTCGACACCTCTATTCACATAGTAGGACATGTACTCATAGCGGTGTGTGTAGAAGACATTCTATACTGGTGGAATCTCTTATATGCTACCTCCTTGATCGTTCCGGTGTTCATGAGATTTCATCTCTCGTGACTTGATTCCAGTATATGTCAGACATTTCCATCCATTATGGAGATCTTGATCCATTATATATCTTTAGTCTTCATGGAGATCATGATCCCTTGTATATCTTCATCATGGAGATTCTGAGATTCATTATATTGTACGTGGTGATGAACACATATGTTATATTGTATCATGCCTATTCATGGCCATTGTACTCTTATGTATCCAGGACTGCTATATCTATTTGCAGTTATGTGCAGAGTTGTATCATTGTATAGTGCTGATTGGATGGCTGGTTCTTCCACTGGGTTCTTTATCACTTCACTTCTGGGATGGACTTATAATGTATTTCTACCATCGTATGACCCCTCTGACCTCACACATTAGGGGGAATCTATTATAGCTGATTTTACAACACATGGTGAATCACACTTTTATGGCCTTCCCTGTCCCTTTGCAGACTCCTTAGACCCCATGGACCATTTTTGTTCCTTCGATGTTTCTAAGATCATCCCTAAAAACATGCAAAATTTGCTATATGTGACTTTTAAACCCTTTCTCGCCTATATACACGGGTTTGACCCCTAAAACTGCGTACATCAGGATGTGTGCAAATGGCCAAATTCTTTTGGAGTTTTCCTTCATGTGGATCTGACTCACTTGTCTCATGGTCTTCCCTATGCCTTGAGATCGCTCAGATTTGACCTTTGATTACCCCATTAAAGAGATATATAAGGAACCCTTTGGATACATTGAAGGCATAAGGAATTGAGAGCAAGAGAACTAGAGTCCATTGTTGACGGAACTTGTGCTTGAGTCCACATCCCTTTGTCCCTTGGAGCACTTTTGTGTTCTTCCCAAGCTTGCCCTTTGCTTGTGAGCTTGCTATCGAGAGATGGAGGATTGAAGTGGTGGAGGAACAAGTGGGGGGACTCAGTTTCTCCGATTCGCAGACGTGCCGACAGAGGTTGTATTCATTGTAATCTATGATTTTATATTAACAGAAATATCTTTTCCTGTCCAATAATGTGTATTTGAATGAATAATTGATCCATGGATGATTTCAAATGCTTATATGTTATTAATTATATATGCTAGAGTAGATCTAACATGATTATATATAGCATTCTTGTCTTGTTTATTGAATGTTGAGGAAGCAATTTATCAATTCAAGATGGATTTGGAAATCTCAACAGGGATCTACATCAATCATCCGGAATAAGGTATGAATCGAGATCCTTTAGTGTTAGATATTTGGTTTCTCTTGCATATAGGAAAGGATTGATTTCTGGAGTCAAGCTGTCTATTGTGGTACCCCAAGCCATAGGAATTTATCTCTATAATAGCCAGTGTGTTAGAATACAGAGCTTTCGATCAGTGACCATGGTGGTAAGGTAGAAAATCTAGTGGATTAAACAAGAAATGTCACTTTAGTTAAACACCGAGACACTGGATGTTGGTGGAAATTTCACAGTGAACCAGAAGTGGTGATTATTAGTGACCACTTCAGTTATTAAAAATTCACTCAGTGAACTAGATCTTCACAATAGATAGACAAATAGTTAGCAAGGGTTTGAAACCCTAATCTAAAGAAACTAGCACTTCTAAATATTTTTTTGTGTAAACATATTGAAGTTTCAAGATCCGTCATTTTTGTAGAAGGCTATAAAGCCCATGATTGATTTTATAATGAAGGTTCAACTTCAGGGATTTATGAGCCAATAATTCTTTCAAGCTTCTCATTTTACTTATTCATGATATAGTCTCTTTTGTTGTGATCTAATCAGCCATCATTTAGGTCATTTTCAGATTTATTAGAAAGCCAATAGCTGTCATCCTATTGGTTTATTAGTGATATTTGATTTATAAATACCATCCTCAGTAGTATTTAGCCATTTATATCCATGTGTTATGTGTGTAAGTTTTCCATCCTGGTGAGTTCTCCGTCCCTGCACCTTATTGTCGAACTTCTGAGAAAATTGCAACTAAAAGCCTTGTAAACGAGTGAGTTATATGCATGTCTTGAGAGTAGAAAGGTTACATAGGTCGACTGATTTGAACCATATCTGAAAAACCCCAAAAAAATTGTAATTTACCCGTCATCCTTGAGCTACAACCTAGAGGAGTTTCTTGGAGTGATAACAAAGTGGTGTCATTGCCTGGGAGAGGAGATTGAAGCTCAGCTTCCCTGGGAGACGACATAGATCCATGCTTTGATGATAAACAAAGCTTGGACAATATTATTGTTGTAATCATTTATCTGGAAACTCCATTGATATAAGGTGGCTTCAAGAATACCAAGTACCAGAGCAAAGCCAAAGGGGCCACCAGCAACACCGGTTTCAGATCCAGAAGAAATTTTGAGGAAAGCTAGTGCTTTACTAAGACATACAAGCAGTACTGCACAAAAGCTACATCAGGTATTTCACCAAATATTTTTGTTATTATTTCTTCTGCTGAAACTCTTAGTTCCCAGGAATTTTTAGATACATCAGAAAAATCTAGGGTTTAGGCATCTTCAAGCACTGCTGCTTGTGAAGATCCAATCCCTAGTGACTCCACTGGGATAAGTATTGTTGGAGCAGGGTCCCGCAGCTACAGAAGAAGCTGCTAGTTTAGCGAAGAGATAAGTTTTGGCAGAGAGAAGATAAGATAGAGCTACGACGCCGTAGCACGTTTCCAGCTACATAGCAGAGCCAGAAACCATGACTTTTAAGATAGAGAAGTCAAGAAAAGCAACGGTACCTGAGTGGCCAAGAAGAGAGAGCTCACCCACTGCATTGAAGGCAGTAGCGAAAGACAGGAGGGCTCAGTGACCCTCATAAAGGAGAAGGAGCAACAAGGCTGAAGCATTGAAGACGAAGGACAGAAAAGTGAAGCGGTGCACAGTACCCATGATCAGCTCTGGGAAGCATGGAAGACTGCAGAGAGCTGTGGTGTGATGGAAAGCGGCTACCTCAAGTACATATATGGCCGACTGTCACTAGTTAGGGTTTGGGTTACTGTTGGGATAGGCCCACAGTGTTGTAATGGAAAGACCTTCGGGCTGCCTATAAAGGGATGTAATTTGTATTGTAAAAGGTTGGCATTTTGGGCATTTTAAGCCATCTAGCTAGTCAGATAACATATAGTTAGCCATTGAGTCTGTTATCTCATAGTTATCTTGTATTGTAATAAAGTTGAGCTCTGGTTCTGTTATTAGCGGTAGCCATCTTACTGTAACCAGTAGCTGTCTTATAGAGCATGCATGTAAAGATCCGCAGGGATCGATAGAGAGGGAAGAGTATATTGTAGGAGAGCAATATAGAGAGGAAAAGAGATCTAAGAGAGAAGATCTTGAGCTGCATATGCGGTGCAGCAGAACTGTGTTTTACCTTCCCCTCAGCTATAATAAAAACACAGTTCTGTGGACGTAACTTCCATCCTGGAGGTGAACCACGTTAAAATCAAGTGTTATGTGATTGGATTATGTGTTATGTTTACATATGCATTTCTCAGTCATTTCATGGAATTTGTTTATAGTTTAATGAATGAATGTGTTAATCAGTTCACAGTAATATAGAAGGATAAACATAAGTCGAAGTCTTTGGCATGTTGTATGTGGTTCATTTATGCTTTGCTTGAACAGTCACTAGTCACAGTGTTAAACAGCCTTGTATGCTAAGTCTTGCACGTCGACACGAGCAACGCTAAGTGCGCTAAGCCGCGGAGGTAGGATATCATAGAGAGGTGATACCGCACCGGCAGAGGATCTGGGGTGCGCGATACCGCAGGTTGAGTACTTAGTGTTGGGTAGGAGCTGCGTGTCGCACGGTGCGCGGCGACGCGGTAAGGTTGGAGATAACACGAGTCAGGGAAAGTGCATGATGTAGAAAGGAACCACACGACAGTATAAAGGAATATCTAGCGGCTAGAAGAGCTGTGAGACGAGGAGATCACATGACGCGAGCAGAGGAGTCGTGCGACGTGCAGAGAAAGAGACCTCGCAGCTCGAAGAGCTGCAGGTCATAAGTAGGACCACCACTAAACCTGGTCCAAGACACTTGAGTCCTTGTCCAACCCATTAGAATCACTTCGGGTGAGACTTCAGGCTGCTTTGCGGTCTATCGCCGAAAGGGCCAGTGAGCTAGGGGTGTTGTTGGTTAAATATAGTAAACTCGGGTCTACCCATGATAGCCAACAAATGGTTCCGTTGCCGGCTTTGAACAAACATAGCATTGATGTTCTGGTGGCGTCCTACGATAGATGAAATCAATGAGTGGGTTTGGTCTAACCTAAAAGAGTTTGATGAACGAGAGAACAGGATCCCTAAACTGAACACAGAGGCTTGGTTACAAAAACATATCATTACAGACATACATGCGATATTTGTTGCTACCTTTGGAAACGAGCTTTATGACTGGTTAGCGAAGCTAACCGATACAGGCATATTCAAAAAGAAAAGAGACGTTTTCTGGACACCGGAGCTGATTCAGACCGTGGAGAATATTGATAATACCCTCACGAGGGTAGTAGACTTCTTGCTTGCGAGTGTGCTAGGAGGCTTCGTCACAGAGTTTGTAGTTGACCAGACGAAAAGCTTCAGCGAGGCTGAGTGCTACTTCTTCAAAAGATATCATGGTAAGTACCTAACATCTTTAAACTTGTCCATTAAGATGCTATTACATGAAAAAGGAACAATGGATCTAGTTTCAGATGAATAAGTAGAAATAGTAATGTCACAAGAGTTCGAAAGTGATTTTGATGACATTGGAAGAACACGAAGTGGAAAGAAGTATAAAGTAGACTTTAGATCTCCAATATTTGAGGGCAGTTCAGATAGTACCAGACAGGAGAGTCATAGTACTATAGAAGGAACAGAGGGGGGTATCCCTTACCACCCTTATACCCCACAGAAACAGACTGGGACTTAGAACAATCCAATAGGAATTCCATCTAGTAGCTCACAGACAGTACCTACCACCGCTACATCACCTCCACCTACACCACCAAGTGGTAGTAACTCAGTAAATCAACATCCACCATGAAGAAATACAATGGGGGATGATATGAAGCTGCCTATATTTAAGGGAACAGGAGCAGAGACCTAGAGCAACATTGGTTTCTATGTGAAGCCATGTGGACCATTAAAACAATCAACGACGATAACCTTAAACTTGTACAGTTGGTCACCACACTTAGAGATCAAGCTTTAACATGGTACATAAAGTATACCACAGTACCCAAGACACTTGCCCAGGTCAAGAATGCCATGATTAAAGAGTTTAAGAAACCTAAGTCTGAGTCACAGTGTATTACAGAACTCAAAGACATCAAGAAGCTACCTACAGAGTCGGTGTGGGACTTTGATCAGAAATTCAAAGCCCTTATCGACCAAGTCAGTTTTGAGTTCATGCCGAAGCAGCATAAGGAATGGTTTATTGCAGCATTGCTCCCTCACATTAGACTACCGTTAATGCAGGAGAAACTCCAGACGCAGGATGACGCGCTGGAGATGGCAATGAAACTAGAGGCTTCACCTCTAGCTGAGAGCAGTACAGGCATGGCAACTTTACAAAATCAATTGGCTAATCTCACACTACAGTTGCATGAACTTAAGAAAGGGAAAGAGGTTGCACAAGACATATGGTGCATAAAATGTAAAGCACAAGGCCATAGTAAAGACACTTGTCCGGTCTTTGTATAATATATAGCAACAGGGGCTCCTAACCCCTTGCCACAAACCCATGGACCGTGGTGTGAAATATGTAAAACATGAGGACATCTACCTCACCAGTGCCCCTTACTTCAGAAGTACGTGCAGACACCTAAGAACCTATATTGCATCTTCTGTAATTCGGTGGGCCATGATGAACACGATTGCAGAGCCTATGATATGATGGTTGGAGAAAAGCAAGACTTGTACAGAGTCCAGTCAGAGACATAGGGTCCAGTAGCAGGACCACAGCTTGACCCGGCTTACGATGGCCGTGGAGGAGGATTCAGAGGACGAGGCCGTGGAGGAGACTTTGCATGAGGAGAAGGCTTCAGCAGAGGAGAAGGTTTTGGTTGTGGTCACGGCCCAGTTACTTGTTATAACTGTGGAGTTGTAGGAGACTATGCTAGGGACTGTCAGAGCCCCACTACCACTTGTAACTACTGCAAATATTATGATCATACCATAGAGGAGTGTCCTACCTTGATAGCTAAGATCAGAGACCCTAAGCCAGCAGTACACCAAGACATCCATCTTATTGCTGCTGAGCAGGCAGAGCCAGAACCAAGAGTCAATATATTGCATCTTCTGTAATTCGGTGGGCCATGATGAACACGATTGCAGAGCCTATGATATGATGGTTGGAGAAAAGCAAGACTTGTACAGAGTCCAGTCAGAGACATAGGGTCCAGCAGCAGGACCACAGCCTGACCCGGCTTACGATGGCCGTGGAGGAGGATTCAGAGGACGAGGCCGTGGAGGAGACTTTGCATGAGGAGAAGGCTTCAGCAGAGGAGAAGTTTTTGGTCGTGGTCACGGCCCAGTTACTTGTTATAACTGTGGAGTTGTAGGAGACTATGCTAGGGACTGTCAGAGCCCCACTACCACTTGTAACTACTGCAAATATTATGATCATACCATAGAGGAGTGTCCTACCTTGATAGCTAAGATCAGAGACCCTAAGCCAGCAGTACACCAAGACATCCATCTTATTGCTGCTGAGCAGGCAGACTGTTGAGGCCTGGAAATTCGCAGGCGGCAACAGAAAGGGATTCTCCCCAATCAGCGTTCCCAACTAGCCCGCTGACTGTTTGGTATAGGGAATCCGTCCGGTTTACGGTCCGGCTACCGTAGGTCAAAGTAACGACAAAGGTTTACCGGTTACGGCCCGGTCCACCGGAATTTGCATTTTAACTTAATATGCAATGCATATGCCTATCTAAACCATGCAGGATGATAAGG
Source organism: Pseudotsuga menziesii (assembly GCA_001517045.1). Classification (NCBI taxonomy): domain Eukaryota; kingdom Viridiplantae; phylum Streptophyta; class Pinopsida; order Pinales; family Pinaceae; genus Pseudotsuga; species Pseudotsuga menziesii. The sequence goes on from LPNX010840213.1 coordinate 177,389, forward strand.
ATGCCGTGAACCACACAATGTGCTGCGCAGGTTCTTACCTCTCGTCTTATGTTCACAACATCTAAACCACATATGCAGCTACGAACTAAGATGATTAACTATCTATCCCTGGGGAGCCAAAATAATTATTATTTAGCAATGCTTTAATTTCATGTAGTATAAACACAATCACAGGTAACTGATACTTGTATTTACAGCACATGAAAGAGAAATTATTCCAACAATCAGATAGCTAACTGTTATGTGAAGCACCAGCATTACTAAGAGTGAATTTTCCACAAAATAAACCGGAAATCATTTTTTACAAGACATAAGTCATAGAGTTAGAACGATCTCACAATTCATGGACATATGCTGAAAAACAAAATAATTCATTTCCCTGCCATCCATTTCACACCATTTGGAAAATCCCACAGCACTTTCTCCAACAGGCAAACTACGATTCTTTATTGCAAAAAGGAAATAGTTCTTCTTTGCAATAGGTCGTCCAGTGTTCACTGGGAAAAATCCCCCTCTTTGTCTCTCTTCCCTAGTTTTATACAAAAAGCAAAAAAATTGCTTGGGTTGCCCAAAGTAACCTTTGGGCTCTCCAACGCTTCAACTTCTCTCAACGCTTTACAAATATTACCTTATACAAAGTTTGACCAGTCCTTCTCACTCGGAGGGGCCCGCTTGGTCTTCCAAAAATCTCCTCCACGCTGCTGCCTCAGCCGCAAGTCCTTCAAATGAGTGGGGCTCCAAGAATTGTATATTCAGCTCGAACCTCTCTGCTTGGTTCCGAATATCTTCTATTCTAGCCTTGTTCAGGTGCACCTGTTCCTCCAAAAGCTGAATACTAATGGCTGCGTGTCCAATTTCATTTTTTAGGGTCGGCTCATCAAGGGCTCTCATACATTGGACCCTGGCTTCATCCTCCTACTGCCTATTTTGCAACATCCCTGCAATTGTATCATGGTCAGGAAATTCGAGTAGCCTATGCTCAGCCTCCACTTGACAGCGATTATAGGTGACAAGGGCTCTTCTAAAGAACTCTGTACATGCTCCCTTCGTTTTCTTCACTATCTTCTGAAAGTCCTCTGCAGTAATAACAACAAAATCGATCAGATCGTGGTCCCGCTTCAAAGCCTATTTATCTTTAACTGGTAGCTCAGCTGGGACTTCTCGATCATCTTCTACTCTGGTTATCCTTGAAGTTAGCACCTCCAGGATGTCTTGTGATCTGTCCACGAAATAAGATGCTGTATTTAATATTTCATCCAGCCTGCCATCAATCTGCAAGATTTGACACCTTTCTTCTTCCAAGGCCGTTTGCAGTTGCAGCATCCTTGCCCTCTGAGTCAGGATGTGATCTTTGACGGGCTGCAGATCTACCTGCTGCTCCTTGGCTTCCTTTAGCTGCTCCTGTAGATCTCTAACATATAAGGTGTTGGATTCATAGATGTCCTTCTGCTGCTCCGTCAGCTCTTCTATCTTTGTTTTCATTTGTTCCCTTTCGTCCTTTCAGTCCTGAATTTCTTGATGTGCCTTACTCAAGGCTTCTTGGGTAGTTTCTTTCGCTTGTGCTTCCTGCTGGATAACATGAATCTCATGCTTTGTGACCTCCACCTCTTTGAGTGCATGCTCGTATTTTCTTTTCAATCTGTTGCTTTCCTCTCTCTCCCTTCTCAAGGTGTCCTTCAGCTGAGCGGAGGTTTTCTTGGTTGAGTCTATTTCTTTCATCATTTGATCCACATTGTCCTCTGTAGCGTCTATTGCTGCTCTGCCAGCCCTTATGACAAACTTGGGATCTTTATCCGTTCCTACCATCACAGCTTTGTTGGTTATCATGGTACTGGCCATCCCTTCAGACCCTACCTTTTGCTCAGTTCTTCTCATGATTCTTTTGGTTGCCCTGTCGTAATACACTGTGCTAAAATCAGGGACCTCTTCCCCTTTCCTCGGTGTAAAGGGTATTAACTGGAGCATAGGAGTGGAAGGAATGATGGTAGTGGTCCTCTGCATGATCTGCACCTCAGGGTTTTCCTCACCCTGAATTTGTTCTGCTTGTGATCCAGAAGCCTGCTGCTGTGTCATCTTTGTCTTCTCGGCTTCCTGTTGTTGAAGTTCTTCATATATTTTCTTCTGAGCTTCCTCAGCTGCTTGCTTTACCCTTTCAGCTGCTTCCTGGGCAGCTTTCTTCTTTTCTTCTTCTCCCTTCTGGGACCATTCTGCAGCTTCTTGCTCTAGTCTCTGGGCTTCTTCCCTTATTCTTTTAGTTGTTTCCTCAGCCTTGGCCCGTTCAGCTTTCTCCTGCTCAGATCCACCTTGTGGTTTGAATCTCTTACCGAGCGCTGTCATGTTAGCGGCCCTCCTGAAAATAGATTCATCCCTGTCAATATGATGAGTGTACTCATAAAATACTTTATGTTTCTTGCAGTGCTCGGTCATTCTCTCGTGAGTATCATTCCGTCTAAAGATCATCTCCTCAAAACGGAACTTTTCTAGTTCCTGTATAAATTCAGGAGCTTGCTTCACATTTGCAAAGCTGCAGCTACCTAGTTTGAATGGCAGTGGAGGGTAGGAAGACTTCTTCTTCTGGAATAGGAAATGCCCAACTCCATCTATATACACTTGTCTGACAGCTTCCTTGTGTATGATGTAATCTGTTGCATACTTGGGCAACAGATACAGGGTCTTTGACCCACCAAACATCCTCAAATACATCCCAGATTCTGTCAAAAAATAGTCACCAAACTCCTCTATGACCTTCATGGCCTCTTCTGACATACAGTTGCATTCCTTTTTGAATATGAGAGAGTGCAGAGGCATGATAAACTGTTCACAGATCTCTCGATAGGAAGTATGGTATTGATTAGCTCCCAACATTTTATATGCTGCATATATAGGCATCCTATTCTTCTCCCAAACACATTTAAGCCCGGGGAAAGACTGGTGGCATAGTATGCAATCGATTAGGATTGAGCTCATGTAAAATTCAGACCTTCTTCGTTCCTTTCCTTCTGAAGCTGCAGCCACACAGGAGGAGAGGTTGCTGGAGACTATGCTCGCCCAATTGAAAATGGTTCCTTCTGTTGCTATAAAAAACATTATGGGTACCCATTCTAACTTAAACAATCTGCCATTTGCCCTCCCAAAGATTCTGTTTAACATTAAAGCTATGAACCGGTAAGTGGGCCTGAGAGTGGCTGTGTCATAATCTTCAGTCACCCTATGTCGGAAGATCTTGCCCGGTAAGAGCATTCTTTTCAAGGTCTCTACAAGGTCCATCCGGAGGTCGTCTAGCCATCTATATGTAAGGAAAACCTGAGGCTCTGGTAGATGGTAAGCTAAAGCTACATAACCAGGGCTAAATGCAGCATAGCCCTGGCCATCGACGTTACAGATGAGCATTGAATTATGGTTTGTATGTGGTAGCACCCATCTCATTAACTCGAAGCACGGGAACAACTCAGGTCTGGTGGCGACCTTCATGATCGCCGATCTCTCTATATTAGCATATATGGGTGCCTCCTCTAGCCCCATATCCGGGACCTCCCTTCGGGAGATCATCCTGTAAATATCTCCCCACTTGTATTCTGGCTCCACCCCTGTGACACATTGAGTGTCCTCATAAATGTATTCAATTCTTGCTTCCGTATCCGGTGCTGGCACCTCCTCTACTGCTGGGGCCTTCTTCTTCTGTCTCTTAGACATTTTAAGATCCTCCTGCAATTGTATAGCATTATGGTATTGAGTAATTTGAATTTATGAACTTTGTGCAACAGTTTACTCTCTTTAGGTATATTAGAATTATATCAGTGCATACAATCAATCTTCAGCTTTCATACTGAACAATTCACAAATATGGAGTGCTGTGCAATGTGTTATGAGCATGATAAATTTTTATTGTATCACATCTTCACCAGGTCTTATGGATGAGTTGTTCTATGATTTATCTCACATGCATTAAATTATCAGTCATATTGAGGTTGGCAAGAAAATACGCTATTACGAGGCTTGTCACTCTTATGAAAACGATATATATAGAAGTGACATGAGAAAAATTTATGCAGATGCATCATATAACCATCATTCTACTGCCTATCACACAGAGAGGAAAAATAAAAACTCCAGGCTTAACCAGTCGACACTTCAGACCAACGGCCCATGGAACGCAAGCGACTAAAACAGCGGAGCAAACGCATCATGAAGATAACCTTCTTCACCCACCTCGACGGGGAACGAGCCCATCTCTAGACCCTGCATTTTAACCAGAACCGACTCATGCTACCCCTCTTTTTAACCTACCAATGCTTTAAGTGTTCAATAGCCAAACTAGGTCGCGCCATCCCCAATTCTCACCGAAACGACGCACCACCCCGGACTGTACACAGAGAGTCAGACAACCCCGCGGCGACTCCGGCTAATGCAAAACCCGATCTCAAGACCGACAAAGGAAACGCAGCTCCTATCAATTTTAACCACCCAACGAAACCTAGCGCAGAAAGGCGTAACGGCCTCTGGTGCCCTAAACCTTCATCATAACCACCAGGTGCAGGCGGCACGACGGCCGCCATGCACCTCGCTTCCCCCCAAAGGACTGAAGCAGCAGAAAAGGAAACGCGGGCCTTTTAAACACAAAAGGTGAAAACCCCTCTCCCTAAAACCGTCCAAAAAATTCAACCGGGAACCCTCACCGAACGGCGCGCAACTGCTGGGGAAAACGAAAATACCAACCCTAGCCATGGGTAAAGAAAAACCCCGTTTATGAACAACGAAAAAAACAGGCCGTAAATTCTACATTATTCTCACCCTAAGTAACCCAGCCAAAACCTTGAAAAGAAGGGATTAAGCTCCTACCTGGCAGGATTGCACGAATGAAAAGGCGACAGCGATGGAGTCCTTAACCAACAGCTGGACGTGGGTATCGGTACGATGCTTCCACACAACTCGCTAGCTCGACAGTGCGACAGCTTGGACGCGATAAAACAATAAAAACCCAACAACACGCCCCGTATATATAAAAAGCTCGCACGTGCGGCGAGTCCGATCAGTCGGGCCGGATAGAAAAGTCTCTGCGGGCGGATAAACTTATCTATGCCCGCAACGGCGGAACATCCTCTTCACTCCACCACCCGCAACAACAAACATAGGTCATACGCTTAAAACGGGGTCGGGCGGCAACGGATTCATATGTCGGGCGACCAAGAGTTTGGGGACCCCCGCAACGGCGGATGCAACGGGGAAGTCAACATTCTCCATGGTGCCGATATACGTAGTCGGCCATAAACCGCATCTCTAGATTTTCCCTTGGACCGCAACGGCAGCGAGGGTAGAGTTCATCTCCCTCCGACGCGGTGTTAAGAACGCGCCCTCAACAGTTGCATAAAATTCTACCACCCGCAACGGCGAGACGACAACCAAGAATGGAGGAAGGCCCGCAACGGCGGGGTGGACCAACAACCGGGTTCCTGCAGCCACCTGCAACGGCAGGGCGAGAGACAAAAAATCAAGTTTCGAACACCACCCGCAACGGCGGGGTGAGAAACAAAATTCAAGTTTCGAAAGCCACCCGAAACGGCGGGGCGGAAAAGAAAAAGACGACTTGAAGAAGACCCGCAACGGCGGATCAGCCAAAGAAGAAAACTCCCGATCCAAAAAGACTTTGCAATGAAAACTTTAAGGGTTATGCAAAAAACAAGCAGGAGCTCAATTCAAAATGAAGGCATGAAAATGATGAGAAACCAGCCAATTGAAAGCACTCAAATTCCATGAAGGCGCTTCGAAATCCATAAGTTAAACTCAAAAGGATGAAACCAAGAAAAGGACTGAACTAATCCAAAGTAAAGGAGGGTCCAAATTTTTTTAGAAATTTGGGAAAACTGTTGCAGCTGCAACAATTGGCGACTACCTGGTGAACCCCAGATCTCTGGATTAACTTCCTCTCTAAGCTTTAAACTGCGTGAATTAAAACTGAAATCCTCTAGACATATGCATTCCTAAGCCAATCTAAATATGCATCTTATTCATTATAAGAAGCCTCTCTTCTCGGGAAAGGGTAACACCAGCAGTATTTCAGGTCTGAATAACTTTTGGAGGCCAAAAATAAATGGAGTTCATTTTACCCGCCCTTTGGGGTTTACAGCTTTGACACCACAAGATTTTGACAGAAAGTGAGCAGTATTATCCTTTTGTTCCTCATTCCCATGCCATTTTGTACTTTTGCTTTCTGAACTTTAGTTCTTTGGTATGAGTCCTCCTGTGGGCCTTTCTTACTGAATTTTATTTTAAATTCAGGATCCTCTATCCCATAGTGTCCTTTTGTGTGAATGATATAATTTTATTTCAATTCACGGACGGAGAGGATCTTGTGGCCATGTGTTACTTTATGCTTTCAGATTTATGCTTCTTGGAGCTTTGCTTGGCTATACTTTGTTCCTTTGGAAGAAGTGACTCTTAAGAGATTTTTTGACCCTTTTCTTAATTCATGGCATGGGATCATTTATATGTGATAAACTGTGTCACTCCGTTTCCATCCTGCAGGTCTAGTACTGTCACCCCCTTGGGTGTTTCAGATGTGAAATGGATGGAGCCTCTAAATAGTACTTCAGACCCTTTTTACTTCTGAGTTATTTACAGGGATTAAGGAAGACTTCAAATGAGTGCACTGCCTGTTCGGAATACAACTGCTAGAAGATTACTTGCACTTTAAACACAGTTCTCTTGCTCAAGATTTTAGTTAATACAAACCCCTGATGTCTCCATTGCATCCAAAAGTTTGCCTCTTATTCAAAACAAAGAAAACTAGCAAAACTGTAAGCGAATAACAACATAACAATAAAGAAAGCATTAAAGGACTAAAACCAAGAAAGCATCTAGCATTAAGAAAACAAATCAATTTATTTATGTACAAAAGAAAAACAGCAAAAACAAGATTTCAAAAATTTGCCCATCCCCAAAAATTTTCATATTTAAAGAACTAGGAATGAGCGGGATTTCAGACCTAAATTTTCTAACCATGGTCCAACTGTGCAGTTATTGAGATGGAACCCATATCTATAATTCTGTAATCATTTCTTTCAGCCTGAGGGAATTGAAGGAGCTCAGACTGAGTGTCCATCACAGGGCTGGCCCTTTCTGAGGAATGGTGTTCTAGCTTAAGCTCAGTAAGGTAGTTTCCCAAAACAGAATCAGTAGATTCGTTTCCTTCCCCCAACTCAGTGACATTGTTTTTCACAAAAGGCTCCCTTAGAATCTTAATCAAGTTTGGGCTGCCCTTCTGGGGTAACCATAAATGAGACCAATCTGAAGCAAAGTATCCATTTAGTCTTGCTGTCCAGTCTCTGTTTAGAATCATCCCATAACCATCAGGAATGTCTGCTACTATGATGTCAATGTAATGACATATCCTTTTGTTTGCAGACAGCTGAATCATCACGTTCTTCATCTCTCCTACTACCTTGACACTAGTTTTGTCAAGTTGTGTGACATCCCAAAAAGTAGGCTTTATCTGTCCATTGAGTTTTTTGCAGACTACCAGAGGCATAACATTTGTGGATGATCCAGAATCTACTAAACAATTATGGACATTATGATTTAAAATTTCAAGAGTCACAAGGAAAGGTGGAGCGCTGGTTTTCATGATCTTGATGAGCTCAATATTTTCTTCTACTGGTTGGTTAGTTGTGGACAACTCCTCCTTTAGCTGACCAGCTGTGCTTTCTTTATCATCTTCTACCAGCTTAGTAAGTCTAATGGGTGACTCTGCTTCCTGTTTGCCTTGAATATCTTTAGGTGAATCGTCTTTAAACTTCATATCAGCCTGTCCCTTTATCTCCTCTTGTACATCCTGAAACTTTAACATTATTTCATTGTTCTCAGTGGCCAGATTCTCATTCTTTGTGGTTATAAGTGTAGGCTGAGATTGGAGAGCATTTTCTTCCATATTAAACAGTGAAACTCCATTCCATGAAAACATAGTATCATCTTCTTTCTTTTCCATGGTGCGTTTCCTTTTTCCTTCCTCACCACTATATCTAGTCAATTCAGGATCCAACAATTTGTTCATCACTCGTGTCATTGAATGTATCCATTGGGGACATCTCTTCTCAGAGTGGGGTTGCTGATGAAAGGTACAGAAATTGTCACCTCCTATCTCTGTTATGTTTATTGATGCCACGCTTGGTGGTGGGGAAACCTGCCTTTGGTTGTCACTCTCTTCTCTGGGCTGGGAAAGCTTATTGGTTATTTGATTGTCCCTTTCTTTCTCCAGCTCTACAACTCGGTTGGACAGCTTCTGAAGCACTTTCATCATCTCATGATAGTCATAGGGCTGATCTTCTCTAGGTTTGGACAGCAATGAGCTTCTTTTCTCGATGATTTTCCTTTCACCTGAGCCAGGATAGTCCTCTATACTCTCACTTTCAGCCTCTACTCTTTCAGCCTCTTGATAAGTTTCCACCAATGTAGGCTTGACTTTCATCTTGGCGAACATAGCCAACTCAGGTCCTAGGGCTGAGGTATAATACTCACTTAAGACTTTATCTGAGGGTCTGTCCGCAACAGAAATTTTTTTTAGGTACAAGGAAAATATTTGTGTGAAACTCCGCACCTTTTCATTCTTCTCTTTTCTCAACAAACCAAGCCCTTTCATCAACGAGGCATGAGTCTTCTGGGTTGTGTACTTATTTCTAAAGATTCTTTCAAAAGTATCCCAATCTGAAATGGAATTTACAGGCAGTCCAAAATACCATGACGCTGCTGATCCTTTCAGAGTATGAGGAAAAATCCTACACACTACGTCTTCATGCTCTCCAGCCCTTAGCCCTTCTAGCGCCAGGTAAAAGCTTTGAAGGTGGTCATCTACAACACTGTTATCCACAGGGTCAAACTTAGGTAAAAGCTTGTCGAAAGCTTGAGGCAGATTGTGTAAAGGAGGATTCAAGTTTAGAGGAGACCTAGCCCTCCAAGCTGGCAAGGGGTTAGGTAGATTCCCCGCCATGAGAAAAGGTGAGCAAAACACTAAGCAAGCAGGGTTTCAAGGACCGGAAAACCTCAAACTTGGGGGAGATTGAAAGCTTCAAAACATCTGCTGGTAGGGTCGTCTTGGGAAAATTAAGTTCCACAGCCAGCCTTTTCTGGCGGCCCTCCTTCTAGCGCCAAAACTGTTGAGGCCTGGAAATTCGCAGGCGGCAACAGTAAGGGATTCTCCCCAATCAGCGTTCCCAACTAGCCCGCTGACTGTTTGGTATAGGGAATCCGTCCGGTTTACGGTCCGGCTACCGTAGGTCAAAGTAACGACAAAGGTTTACTGGTTACGGCCCGGTCCACCGAAATTTGCATTTTAACTTAATATGCAATGCATATGCCTATCTAAACCATGCAGGCTGATAAGGATGCCGTGAACCACACAATGTGCTGCGCAGGTTCTTACCTCTCGTCTTATGTTCACAACATCTAAACCACATATGTAGCTATGAACTAAGATGATTAACTATCTATCCCCGGGGAGCCAAAATAATTATTATTTAGCAATGATTTAATTTCATGTAGTATAAACACAATCACAGGTAACTGATACTTGTATTTACAGCACATGAAAGAGAAATTATTCCAACAATCAGATAGCTAACTGTTATGTGAAGCACCAGCATTACTAAGAGTGAATTTTCCACAAAATAAACCGGAAATCATTTTTTACAAGACATAATTCATAGAGTTAGAACGATCTCACAATTCATGGACATATGCTGAAAAACAAAATAATTCATTTCCCTGCCATCCATTTCACACCATTTGGAAAATCCCACAGTACTTTCTCCAACAGGAAAACTATGATTCTTTATTGCAAAAAGGAAATAGTTCTTCTTTACAATAGGTCGTCCAGTGTTCACTGGGAAAAAGCCCCCTCTTTGTCTCTCTTCCCTAGTTTTATACAAAAAGCAAAAAAATTGCTTGGGTTGCCCAAAGTAACCTTTGGGCTCCCCAACGCTTCAACTTCTCTCAACGCTTTACAAATATTACATTATACAAAGTTTGACCAGTCCTTCTCACTCGGAGGGGCCCGCTTGGTCTTCCAAAAATCTCCTCCACACTGCTGCCTCAGCCGCAAGTCCTTCAAATGAGTGGGGCTGCAAGAATTGTATATTCAGCTCGAACCTCTCTGCTTGGTTCCGAATAGCTTCTATTCTGGCCTTGTTCAGGTGCACCTGTTCCTCCAAAATCTGAATACTAATGGCTGCGTGTCCAATTTCTTTTTTTAGGGTCGGCTCATCAAGGCCTCTCATACATTGGACCCTGGCTTCATCCTCCTGCTGCCTAGTTTGCAACATCCCTGCAATTGTATCATGGTCAGGAAATTCGAGTAGCCTATGCTCATCCTCCACTTGACAGCGATTATAGGTGACAAGGGCTCTTCTAAAGAACTCTGTACATGCTCCCTTCCTTTTCTTCACTGTCTTCTGAAAGTCCTCTGCAGTAATAACAGCAAACTCGATCAGATCGTGGTCCCGCTTCAAAGCCTATTTATCTTTAATTGGTAGCTCAGCTGGGACTTCTCGATCATCTTCTACTCTGGTTATCCTTGAAGTCAGCACCTCCAGGATGTCTTGTGATCTGTCCACGAAATAAGATGTTGTATTTAATATTTCATCCAGCCTGCCATCAATCTGCAAGATTTGACACCTTTCTTCTTCCAAGGCCGTTTGCAGTTGCAGCATCCTTTCCCTCTGAGTCAGGATGTGATCTTTGACGGGCTACAGATCTACCTGCTGCTCCTTGGCTGCCTTTAGCTTCTCCTGTAGATCTCTAACATATAAGGTGTTGGATTCATAGATGTCCTTCTACTGCTTCGTCAGCTCTTCTATCTTTGTTTTCATTTGTTCCCTTTCATCCTTTAAGTCCTGAATTTCTTGATGTGCCTTACTCAAGGCTTCTTGGGTAGTTTCTTTCGCTTGTGCTTCCTGCTGGATAACATGAATCTCATGCTTTGTGACCTCCACCTCTTTGAGTGCATGCTCGTATTTTCTTTTCAATCTGATGCTTTCCTCTCTCTCCCTTCTCAAGGTGTCCTTCAGCTGAGCGGAGGTTTTCTTGGTTGAGTCTATTTCTTTCATCATTTGATCCACATTGTCCTCTGTAGCGTCTATTGCTGCTCTGCCAGCCCTTATGACAAACTTGGGATCTTTATCTATTCCTACCATCACAGCTTTGTTGGTTATCATGGTACTGGCCATCCCTTCAGCCCCTACCTTTTGCTCAGTTCTTCTCATGATTCTTTTGGTTGCCCTGTCGTAATAAACTGTGCTAAAATCAGGGACCTCTTCCCCTTTCCTCGGTGTAAAGGGTATTAACTGGAGCATAGGAGTGGAAGGAATGATGGTAGTGGTCCTCTGCATGATCTGCACCTCAGGGTTTTCCTCACCCTGACTTTGTTCTGCTTGTGATCCAGAAGCCTGCTGCTGTGTCATCTTTGTCTTCTCGGCTTCCTGTTGTTGAAGTTCTTCATCTATTTTCTTCTGAGCTTCCTCAGCTGCTTGCTTTACCCTTTCAGCTGCTTCCAGGGCAGCTTTCTTCTTTTCTTCTTCTCCCTTCTGGGACCATTCTGCAGCTTCTTGCTCTAGTCTCTGGGCTTCTTCCCTTATTCTTTTAGCTGTTTCCTCAGCCTTGGCCCGTTCAACTTTCTCCTGCTCAGATCCACCTTGTGGTTTGAATCTCTTACCGAGCGCTGTCATGTTAGCGGCCCTCCTGAAAATAGATTCATCCCTGTCAATGTGATGAGTGTACTCATAAAATACTTTATGTTTCTTGCAGTGCTCGGTCATTCTCTCGTGAGTATCATTCCGTCTAAAGATCATCTCCCCGAAACGGAACTTTTCTAGTTCCTGTATAAATTCAGGAGCCTGCTTCACATTTGCAAAGCTGCAGCTACCTAGTTTGAATGGCAGTGGAGGGTAGGAAGACTTCTTCTTCTGGAATAGGAAATGCCCAACTCCATCTATATACACTTGTCTGACAGCTTCCTTGTGTATGATGTAATCTGTTGCATACTTGGGCAAAAGATACGTGGTCTTTGAACCACCAAACATCCTCAAATACATCCCAGATTCTGTCAAAAAATAGTCACCAAACTCCTCTATGACCTGCATGGCCTCTTCTGACATACAGTTGCATTCCTTTTTGAATATGAGAGAGTGCAGAGGCATGATAAACTGTTCACAGATCTCTCGATAGGAAGTATGGTATTGATTAGCTCCCAACCTTTTATATGCTGCATATACAGGCATCCTATTCTTCTCCCAAACACATTTAAGCCCGGGGAAAGACTGGTGGCATAGTATGCAATCGATTAGGATTGAGCTCATGTAAAATTAAGACCTTCTCCGTTCCTTTCCTTCTGAAGCTGCAGCCACACAGGAGGAGAGGTTGCTGGAGACTATGCTCGCCCAATTGAAAATGGTTCCTTCTGTTGCTATAAAAAACATTATGGGTACCCATTCTAACTTAAACAATCTGCCATTTTCCCTCCCAAAGATTCTGTTTAACATTAAAGCTATGAAACGGTAAGTGGGCCTGAGAGTGGCTGTGTCATAATATTCAGTCACCCTATGTCGGAAGATCTTGCCCGGTAAGAGCATTCTTTTCAAGGTCTCTACAAGGTCCATCCGGAGGTCGTCCAGCCATCTATCTGTAAGGAAAAGCTGAGGCTCTGGTAGATGGTAAGCTAAAGCTACATAACCAGGGCTAAATGCAGCATAGCCCTGGCCATCGACGTTACAGATGAGCATTGAATTGTGGTTTGTATGTGGTAGCACCCATCTCATTAACTCGGAGGACGGGAACAACTCAGGTCTAGTGGCGACCTTCATGATCACCGATCTCTCTATATTAGCATATATGGGTGCCTCCTCTAGCCCCATATCCGGGACCTCCCTTCGGGAGATCATCCTGTAAATATCTCCCCACTTGTATTCTGGCTCCACCCCTGTGACACATTGAGTGTCCTCATAAATGTATTCAATTCTTGCTTCCGTATCCGGTGCTGGAACCTCCTCTACTGCTGGGGCCTTCTTCTTCTGTCTCTTAGACATTTTAAGATCCTCCTGCAATTGTATAGCATTATGGTATTGGGTAATTCGAATTTATGAACTTTGTGCAACAGTTTACTCTCTTTAGGTATATTAGAATTATATCAGTGCATACAAGCAATCTTCAGCTTTCATACTGAACAATTCACAAATATGGAGTGCTGTGCAATGTGTTATGAGCATGATAAATTTTTATTGTAGCACATCTTCACCAGGTCTTATGGATGATTTGTTCTATGATTTATCTCACATGCATTAAATTATCAGTCATATTGAGGTTGGCAAGAAAATACACTATTACGAGGCTTGTCACTCTTATGAAAATGATATATATAGAAGTGACATGAGCAAAATTTATGCAGATGCATCATATAACCATCATTCTACTGCCTATCACACAGAGAGGAAAAATAAAAACTCCAGGCTTAACCAGTCGACACTTCAGACCAACGGCCCATGGAACACAAGCGACTAAAACTGCGAAGCAAACGCATCATGAAGATAACCTTCTTCACCCACCTCGACGGGGAACGAGCCCATATTAGACCCGGAATTTTAACCAGAACCGACTCACGCTACCCCTCTTTTTAACCTACCAATGCTTTAAGTGTTCAATAGCTAAACTAGGTCGCACCATCCCCAATTCTCACCGAAACGATGCACCACCCCGGACTGTACACAGAGAGTCAGACAACCCCGCGGCAACTGCGGCTAATGCAAAACCCGATCTCAAGACCGACAAAGGTAACGCAGCTCCTATCAATTTTAACCGCCCAACGAAACCTAGCGCAGAAAGGCGTAACGGCCTCTGGTGCCCTAAACCTTCATCATAACCACCAGGTGCAGGCTGCACGACGGCCGCCATGCACCTCGCTTCCCCCCAAAGGACTGAAGCAGCAGAAAAGGAAACACGGGCCTTTTAAACACAAAAGGTGAAAACCCCTCTCCCTAAAATCGTCCAAAAAATTCAACCGAGAACCCTCACCGAACGGCGCGCAACTGCTGGGGAAAACGGAAATACCAACCCTAGCCGTGGGTAAAGAAAAACCCCGTTTATGAACAACGAAAAAAACAGGCCATAAATTCTACATTATTCTCACCCTAAGTAACCCAGCCAAAACCTTGAAAAGAAGGGATTAAGCTCCTACCTGGCAGGATTGCACGAATGAAAAGGCGACAGCGATGGAGTCCTCAACCAACAGCTGGACGTGGGTATCGGTAGGATGCTTCCACACAACTCGCTAGCTCGACAGTGCGACGTCTCGGACGCGATAAAACAATAAAAACCCAACAACACGCCCCGTATATATAAAAATCTCGCACGTGCGGCGAGTCCGATCAGTCGCGCCGGATAGAAAAGTCTCGGCGGGCGGATAAACTTATCTATGCCCGCAACGGCGGAACATCCTCTTCACTCCACCACCCGCAACACCAAACATAGGTCATACGCTTAAAATAGGGTCGGGCGGCAACGGATTCATATGTCGGGCGACCCCCGCAACGGCGGATGCAACGGGGAAGTCAACATTCTCCATGGCGCCGATATACGTAGTCGGTCATAAACCGCATCTCTAGATTTTCCCTTGGACCGCAACGGCGGCGAGGGTAGAGTTCATCTCCCTCCGACGCGGTGTTAAGAACGTGCCCTCAACAGTTGCATAAAAGTCTACCACCCGCAACGGCGAGACGACAACCAAGAATGGAGGAAGGCCCGCAACGGCGGGGTGGACCAACAACCGGGTTCCTGCAGCCACCCGCAACGGCAGGGCGAGAAACAAAAAATCAAGTTTCGAACACCACCCGTAACGGCGGGGCGAGAAACAAAAGTCAAGTTTCGAAAGCCACCTGAAATGGCGGGGCGGAAAAGAAAAAGACGACTTGAAGAAGACCCGCAACGGCAGATCAGCCAAAGAAGAAAACTCCCGATCCAAAAAGACTTTGCAATGAAAACTTTAAGGGTTATGCAGAAAACAAGCAGGAGCTCAATTCAAAATGAAGGCATGAAAACGATGAGAAACCAGCCAATTGAAAGCACTCAAATTCCATGAAGGCGCTTCGAAATCCATAAGTTAAACTCAAAAGGATGAAACCAAGAAAAGGACTGAACTAATCCAAAGTAAAGGAGGGTCCAAATTTTTTTAGAAATTTGGGAAAACTGTTGCAGCTGCAACAGAACCTATATTGCATCTTCTGTAATTCGGTGGGCCATGATGAACACGATTGCAGAGCCTATGATATGATGGTTGGACAAAAGCAAGACTTGTACAGAGTCCAGTCAGAGACATAGGGTCCAGCAGCAGGACCACAGCCTGACCCGGCTTACGATGGCCGTGGAGGAGGATTCAGAGGACGAGGCTGTGGAGGAGACTTTGCATGAGGAGAAGGCTTCAGTAGAGGAGAAGGTTTTGGTCATGGTCACGGCCCAGTTACTTGTTATAACTATGGAGTTGTAGGAGACTATGCTAGGGACTGTCAGAGCCCCACTACCACTTGTAACTACTGCAAATATTATGATCATACCATAGAGGAGTGTCCTACCTTGATAGCTAAGATCAGAGACCCTAAGCCAGCAGTACACCAAGACATCCATCTTATTGCTGCTGAGCAGGCAGAGCCAGAACCAAGAGTCAATATTGTGACTCGTAGCGGTGTTTCTACTAGTGGGACATCACAGGAGACCGAAAAGAACATAGGGTAGGAGTGGGTGCGCAGAGCTCCTAGTAAAGCAACACCACTCGACCTGCAGAAGAACAAACAGACATTTTAGGAAGCTAAGGATTTCTTTGATGAACCTACACAATCAGGATCGCAGGTACCACCATCTAGGGGCGTACCGCAACAAGCACCTTGTGGTGATAGCCCTGAACAGATACCGCAGGCTACCACATCAGGAAGATGCGACGAGGATGAATCGACAGGAAGCATACAATCCTTCCTGCGTAGTTGCTTGAAACTCGTAAGAAATGAAAAAGCTATCGGCAAGCTACAATGCATTGTAGATCAGTGTCAGCAACCTTCTCTCTCGGGCAGTGCACACCGCGTTGTTCATAATATTACAGGACATACAAGGACCGGAAGAGAGATGAAGCTCACAGCACAGATCGGCGAGTTTGAAATGGATGAGGTTGTCTTAGATCTAGGATTAGAGGTGAATGTTCTGACTAAGCAGACATGGGAACAGATGGGTAGCCCTCAGTTAGTCAGATCGTCTATCCACCTGAGATTAGCTAACTAGCAACGAGTATCACCATTGGGTCAACTGCCGCAGGTGCCAGTTGACATTGACGGAGTTCGCAGTTTTGTGGACTTCGAGGTTATAGAAATCATTGGCGACAGTCGACCATATCCAGCATTATTAAGTATCGATTGGGAAATCGGTAGCAAGGCTGTCATCGACCTAAGGAGAAGACAAATGACCTTTGAGGATGCGCATATCTGGGTCATCGCGCCGCTGGATCCTCACCAGGGTCCTAGATATATTGAACCTATCCGAGCAGAGGAGGAGGCACATAACATCGATAGTCTCTACCAGATGACTGCGAACCAGAATGACTACATCAATCCAACCGTAGAAGGGAACATTAGTTGGCAATGCGATAGCTTATGCGCATCAGATTCTGATGTTGGTCTAGAGAACTGGCAGGACAGACTTTACGAAGTCTCAATGCGCAGATGTGCATTTATGAGTAAGTCACTGCGATGGATTGGCACAGAGATCACTGAGATTCCATCATATCATGGTTTGATAGATATCCAGGACTTCCTTTAGTAGTTTGAGCAACAGATTCCTTACGAGCAGAGGATCACAGCTATGGACCTCGCAGTACGAGCCACACCTGCAAGATGGTGGTATGCGCATAAAGAGAATATCGCATCATGGGATGATATTAAAGATTGATGGCGATCAGATTTTCTGTCGACAGAGAGTATGTCCAACAGAAGTACACAGGAGAGAGTGACCCCAGATCACACATTCAGACATGCGAACAAAACTGGTCGGACATTCCCGAGGATGAATAAGTTCACCGATTCATTCACACATTGGACACGGTTCCAAGGAACTGGTACACAGAGACCGAATTACGCAAGGGAATGACCACATGGTCACTTATGACAGACAATTTCCTACTCACCTTCGCATTTGAATCAGAACATCCAAGTGTTGCTCAGGCCCTAGACATAATCAAGATTAAGATATTTGAGGACTGTACCATCTCAGTGCAGGCTCAACCTGAGTAGGCCATCCAGTTGCAAGCCGCGCTTGAGTGCTATAATTTCGCAGCAAAGTCAGACAATGAAGATAAGGATGAGGATGAGGATCCTCGCAACACCAACATTCTGGAGTCAGAAGGTACTCGCGATGTTGGGGGACCACAGTTAGAGATTCCAGCAATCACCGAACCCATCAAAATTAAAAAGATCAATATTGGCACAGAAGCAGAACCTAAGTTTGCCTCTATTGGAGACTATTGGAACGATGAAACAGTAGGATAGATTGCAGATTTGTTACATGACTATCAGGACCTATTTCCCACCAAGTTCATAGAGATGAAGGGAATAGTTGGAGACCTGGGAGTTATGAGGATAGCATTGAAGGAGGATGCTAGACCAGTCAAGCAGTGCCCATATAGATTGAATCCGTGCTACAAAGAAAAAGTTAAGGATGAGATTGATAAGATGCTAGCAGCAGGCATCATTGAGCCGGTAGAAGAAAGCGAATGGGTTAGCCCCATGGTCGTACAAGAAAATAAAACCAAAGGAGACATCAGGATCTGTGTCGATCTGCGCAAGCTCAACGATGCATCGCTTCACGATCCATTTCCGATGCCGTTCACTGATGAGGTATTAGACAACGTGGGAAGACAGGAGGTCTACTCCTTCACTGATGGCTTTTCACGCTACCATCAGATCAGAATACATCCAGAAGATCAATCCAAGACCACCTTTGCAACAGAATGGGGCTCGTTCCAGTATACGGTAATGCCCTTTGGTCTTAAGAATGCACCAGCTATATTTTCTAGAGTAGTAGTTGCTGTATTTAAAGAATACATCCATAAATTCCTAGAAGTATATTTTGATGATTGGACTATATTTGGACTAATCGATAAGCACATAGGAGACTTAAGACTGATGTTAGAGAAATGTAGGCAGTACCAGATTTCTCTAAACTTGAAAAAATGTATATTTTGCGCACCATTTGGTATTTTGTTGGGTCACATTGTTTGCAGACAAGGCTTGATGGTAGATCTCGCGAAGATCGCCATCATTGTAAATCTTCCAGCACCCAAATCAGTCAAGCAACTGAGGACATTACTTGGTCATACCGGGTACTACAAAAAGTTCATCAAGGGCTATGCAAAGATTACAGCACCAATGGAGAAATTGCTAAAGAAAGATGTAAAATTCCTATGGAATGAGGATGTCAGCAGAGTCTAGACATACTTAAGGAGAAGATTATTACAGCACCCATCTTAGTATTTCCAGACTGGACTAATCCATTTCATGTACATGTGGATGCATCTGGCATCGCACTAGGGGTTGTTTTAACACAACCAGGAGAAGGAGATATTGACCATCCCATCGCATATTCCAGCAGAAAGCTATCGACAGCAGAAAAGAACTACACCACAACAGAAAGAGAATGCCTAGCTATGGTGTACGCGCTGTAGAAGTTCAGGCACTAGCTATTGGGTGCCCCATTCAAGATGTTTACTGACCATTCTTCCTTGAAGTATCTGGTCAATAAGCCAGTGTTAGGGGGGAGACTCTGCAGATGGTTACTCCTCTTTCAGGAGTATGATTTTGAAATCATTGTGAAACTAGGCAGACTGAATGCCGGACCTGATCATCTATCGCGGATAGAATCAGGAGAAGAGCCAAGTAACCTAGATGACAATCTGACAGATGCGCCATTGTTTTCTATCCAGATCGCAGATGAGTACTATGCTGATATTATTCAATTTCTCACTACAGGAGTAGCACCTGATGAGTTTACTAAGCAACAAAAGAAGTAGTTGGTTGTTAAAGCAGCATACTTCACCCTCATTGTAGGACACCTATACAAGTTAGGTCTAGATGAAGTTTTGCGTAGATGTGTGATGCCGCATGAAAAAGATGCTATTATCAGAGAGGCACATTCAGGAACCGTAGGAGGTCATTTCGCAGGAAAGTTGACCGCGCAGAAAATCCTAGAGGCAGGATTATGGTGGACTACATTGTAGAAAGACACCAAGGACTTTTGCAGATGCTGTGATATCTGCCAGAGGGTAGGAAAACCCTCGCGATGCGATGAAATGCCACTATGACTGTAGGTCATGCTACGTGCATTTGACAAATGGGCTATAGATTTTGTGGGTCCTATCAACCCACCAGGAAAATGCACTGGTGCGAGATATATTATCACTGGAACAGAGTACCTCACCAGATGGGCAGAGGCCAAAGCAGTAAATAATTGTGATGCTGCTATAGCCACACAGTTCATTTTTGAGCACATCATCAGTAGATTCGGATGCCCAGTAATTTTGATGAGTGATCAAGGCACACATTTCTTGAACAGCACTATTGAGGCCTTGACAGAAGAATTCCAGATTCAACACCATAAGAGCACTCCCTACCACCCACAGGCTAATGGTACGATGGAGGCCTTTAATAAGATTCTAGAAAATGCTCTTACTAAGATCTGCAATAGCCAAAGGAATGATTGGGACCTCAGAGTTAACGCTGTATTATGGGCGTACAGGACCACATGCAAGAAAATTATGGGACACACACCTTTCAGCTTGGTGTATGGACAGGAGGATGTTATGCCTATGGAGTATATTCTTCCCAGTTTAAGAATCGCTCATATTACTGGGATGACTGATACAGACACAGTGGAGGAAAGGCTAGCACAGCTGCTTGCCTTAGAAGAAGACAGATTCATCACCAGATTCCATCAGAAAGTGCAGAAGGCACGAGAAAAAGATTGGCACGACAAACACATTAAGAGTAAGAGTTTCCAGATCGGAGACCTAGTGCTCCTCTATGACAGCAAATTCATTAAGTTTCCAGGAAAGTTCAAGACGCATTGGCTGGGGCCATATCAGATACAGCAAGTCACAGAGGGAGGTACCGTTCAACTCAGCCAGCCAAATGGGGAGCTTCTTCCCACATGGATTAATGGAAGTAGGCTTAAGCTCTATAGTGATATCCACCCTGCCTCTCATCCCTAGCTTAGCCAGTTTATGGTGGTGCATATGTCTAGTGTGGTTGAAAGGAGGCATCGCATCGGGAACTAGTCTACACCGACAGGTATTTTCTAAGTATGAGGAATCGCATAAGGTTGGTTCATTTTGCGCAAGTCAAAAAAAAAAATGTTTTATGCAGGTGATGTGGAGTCGCATCGCGGCAGTGTGATGTTTCCCCATGCCACGTACTCAGTTTTGCAACCGACAGAGGGCCAGTCAAGTCACCATCTGATAGGTAGTTAATGAGGAAATGACTGGTATATCTTACTGTAGATTTGGCAGCAGTATAATAAATTTTTCCATATTTTGCAAATCTCCGATGAGACCGGCACCTGTACACACACGTTTCGAGGGAAATTCGATCGGATTTCCGCATTTATTAAGGATCGGATGACGGGTGTGGTCTTGTCCAGGAATTGATTATGACCGACGGGTTCAGTCTAGATGACCATTGTGTCCAGGATTATCGTATTGGGAATAAAAGCAGAAAGTATTCAATTGGGAGGGTTACGTTTGCAGAAAAATTGAGAGCTATAGAATAAGTTGTTAAGAATTCCCTGTGAAGAGATAAGTTTGTTACAGAGTGCTGTGATTTTCAGAAGTTGCAGCCATTACACGTCCGCCATTTTGTACTGAGAGGGTTCTGTCCGAGGACGAACCTCTAGAAGACATGCCGAGACGCTTCGACCCTGGTGGCCGTTGGTCCGCCATGACGACGCCGCCCAGGGTTGTGAAATTAAGTGCATCATAGGTCAGACAGCCACCAAGGATGAAGAGTCAAGTGCCAGAAGTAGAAGTTGTCACCAAAGTCTCTACTAAGGAGAAGAAGAATGCCAAGCCGATCACTGAAGATAAGAAAGCAGAGCAGAAGAATGATGAGAAGAAATCTCCTGCTAGGAAGAAAGTAAAAATGAGAAAAAGAAAGCAACGAGAGAAGGTCGTCAACCTATCTGATCAGCTAAGAGAAACACAAAAGATTGCGGGGGCAATGAAACAAAAATATGACGATCAGAGGCAGCATGTGTACCTAGAGCACCTCGAAGAGAAAAAAAGTGGAAGAGGACAGCAAACCCAGCAGTCGGTAGAATTCTAGAATGCAGACAAAGGCTTGTTCTCGGAACTAAATTCATGGTTTGTATCTCTTTCATATACAAGGCTCTAGACTGAATGAAATGTTTGAGAAGCCTAGAAGATACAGATTTTCCTTGTGATAAAAGTTCTAAGCCAGATAAAGAGGAAAGGATATCTGTGGAAGACCTTTCAAACACTAGAAGGTTCTTAAAAGGTTTCAGGAGCAATGAGAGCGAGACCATGACTACGGGAAGGAAGGATAAGAGATCCCAACGAACCAAGTTACAGAAACTACAAAGAGCATGTCGAAGCGATGCAGAACGAAGTCGCGAGACTTCGAGACAAGTTTAATAAGGCTTCACAGGAAGCCAAGGTAAAGCTATAGCAGGAGAAGCCTGCTGGTAGTGGCTCAGGGACGAGCCACAAGTAAGTGTTAGGGGACTGTTGGAGCAGGGCCCCGCAGCTACAGAAGAAGCTGCTATTTTAGCGGAGAGATAATTTTTGGCGGAGAGAAGATAAGATAGAGCTACGACGCTGTAGCACGTTTCCAGCTACAGAGCAGAGCCGGAAACCATGACTTTTAAGATAGAGAAGTTAAGAAAGGAAACGGTACCTGAGTGGCCGAGAAGAGAGAGCTCACCCACTGCATTGAAAGCAGCGGCGGAAGACAGGAGGGCTCAGTGACCCTCATAAAGGAAAAGGAGCAACGAGGCTGAAGCATTGAAGACGAAGGACAGAAAAGCGAAGCGGTGCACAGTACCCATGATCAGCGCCGGGAAGCATGGAAGACTGCAGAGAGCTGTGGTGTGATGGAAAGTGGCTACCTCAAGTACAGATATGGCCGACTGTCACTATTTAGGGTTTGGGTTACTATTGGGACAGGCCCACAGTGTTGTAATGGCAAGACCTTCGGGCTGCCTATAAAGGGATGTAATTTGTATTGTAAAAGGTTGGCATTTTGGGCATTTTAAGCCATCTAGCTAGTCAGATAACATATAGTTAGCCATTGAGTCTGTTAGCTCACAGTTATCTTGTATTGTAATAGAGTTTAGCTCTGGTTCTATTATTAGCGGTAGCCATCTTACTATAACCAGTAGCTGTCTTATAGAGCATGCATGTAATGATCCGCAGCGATCGACAGAGAGGGAAGAGTATATTGTAGGAGAGCAATATAGAGAGGAAAAGAGATCTAAGAGAGAAGATCTTGAGCTACATATGCGGTGCAGCAGAACTGTGTTTTACCTTCCCCTGAGCTATAATAAAAACATAGTTCTGTGGACGTAACTTCCATCCTGGAGGTGAACCACGTTAAAATCAAGTGTTATGTGATTGGATTATGTGTTATGTTTACTTATGCATTTCTCAGTCATTTCATGGACTTTGTTTACAGTTTAATGAATGAATGTGTTAATCAGTTCACAGTAATATAGAAGGATAAACATAAGTCGAAGTCTTTGGCATGTTGTATGTGGTTCATTTATGCTTTGCTTGAACAGTCACTAGTCACAGTATTAAACAACCTTGTATGCTAAGTTTTGCACGTCGACAAGAGAAACGCTAAGTGCGCTAAGCCACGGAGGTAGGATATTACAGAGAGGTGATACCACACCGGAAGAGGAGCTGGGGTGAGCGATACCACAGGTTGAGGACTCAGCGTTGGGTAGGAGCTGCGTGTCGTACGGTGCGCGGTGACGTGGTAAGGTTGGAGATATCGCGAGTCAGGGAAAATGAATGACGTAGAAAGGAACCGCACGACAGTATAAAGGAATATATCATAGCTAGAAGAGATGCGAGACAAGGAGATCGCGCGACGCGAGCAGAGGAGTCGCGCAACGCACAGAGAAAGAGACCTCACAGCTCGAAGAGCTGCAGGTCGCGAGTAGGACCACTACTAAACCTGGTCCAAGACACTTGAGTCCTTGGCCAACCAATTAGAATCACTTCGGGTGAGACTTCAGGTTGCTTTGCGATCTTTCACTGAAAGGGCCAGTGAGCTAGGGGTGTTATTGGTTAAATATAGTAAACCCGGGTCTGCCCATGATAGCCAACAAGTATACCACCACCTTCTCAGCAAGTATCTTCATCAGTCCTACCTTCCACAACCCTATCCATACCCATTTCCAACATGGTTGCCCCTGAATTGACCAATATGGAAAGGATCCTGGTAGCTAGGTATGCATCCTTAATTCTTCCAAATCCTCTCGCATCCATGCCTACTGGGAATTATCTCAAGTATATGCCTAAGTTTACAGGGGAAGGGGATTTCACTGCTGAAGAACATCTAGAGGATTTTTACAGCTATGCTAAAAATATTAACATAGAACGAGAAGATGTATGGAATAGGGTGTTTGTGCAAAGCCTAGATGGCCAGGCTAGGAAGTGGTTTAAGGAACTTCCTGCCGAATCAGTGGCAGGCATATAGGCCATGGATGACATTTTCCTAAAGCATTAGGTAGAGAGGAGAGACCACCTCTACTATATAACCGAATTCAACAAATTGAAAAGAGAAAATAATGAGTCTATCTCCAACTTTACCAAGAGATTCAACATGTACAGCAATATCCCCACTGAGATTAAGCCCACCAGTACCTCAGCTATGATAACTTATTCAAATTCCTTTGACTCTGACTTTTGCCTACTTCTCAGAGAAAGGAGGTCTACCTCCTCATCACCCATGTAGGATGTTGTCCTAGAGGTAGAGTCAAACATTCTGGCACACTATTACATTTCGACCCAAAATCCGACGGTTACTTCCGACGGCGCATGGATTTTTTCTTTTAAACTCACCAAAAATAAGAAAGTTAATTTTTTTTTTTAAAGATTTGGTCATAACCGTCGCTTAAGCGACGGCTAGGCTCATAAGCGTCGCTTAAGCGACGGCTAGGCTCATAAGCGTCGCTTAAGCGACGGCTAGCCTAGAAAGCGTCGCTTAAGCGACGCTTATGAGCCAAGGACCCCTTAGAGATAGTTTTTCTTATGTTTTACATGT
>LPNX010840215.1:5290-30826 GCA_001517045.1 Pseudotsuga menziesii
TGTGCAGCATTGACTGGCACGTGACCACCAATTTATATGGTTGAAAAAGATGAGTATTATTTCTGTGTTATACTCCAATGTTTAGCAAACTTAAATATTTGAATAAGGGTCACTTTATATATTAGTGACATGTGACCACTGACCAAACCAGCTTAACATTTAGATGTTGAGGTTATGGGTCGTTGTTTAAAGTTTAAACCATGGTAACCGCCCAGGGGTGCTATAAATTGTAATGAAGCATGAGATAAAGATGTGCGAGATGTATGTATGCATGTGAGGGGGGTATACTAATTATGTAAGGATTATGACCTACTTCCACATGGAATTGGTCTTATGGAATTTGTATTTTTTTTTTTAAACAGTTATAGCCGTGGATACAGCGACGACAATTTTTTTAAAAATTTCACAGCCATGGATACAGCGACGGCTCGGCGTGGATACAGAGACGGCCAGGCGTGGATACAGAGACAGACAAGCGTGGATATAGAGACGGCCAGGCGTGGATACAGAGACGTCCAGGCATGGATATAGCGACGGCTTAGACATCTAACGAAATATAGAACATTGTCGCTCTTGCAACACAAATTAGGGGTCATCTCTATTGTGACGGAATTGTTTCCATGGGAAAAAAAACACTTAGACGTGGCAATATCCACGCTTTTTCGTGGATATTGCCATGTTTTGCCGTGGCAAAATTGATCACTTGTACTAGTGATTGGCACATCATGTTATATCCTGCTTTGTGGGCATATAGAACCGCTGTTAAGACTTCCACGGGGCTTTCTCCGTATCAACTTGTACATGGATTGGAGTCAATATTGCCAGTTGAATGCGAGATTCCTTCTTTGAAGCTAGCCGTAGAAATCTTACCAGACACTTCACCATTGGAGGAGCATTTGGTCCACCTTAAGCAACTTGATGAGCAACGTCGAGATGCCTTGGTGGCTCTAAAAGTAAATAAATGTCACGTAAAGGTCTAGTATGATAAGTCTGTCCATCCAAGGAGATTTAGTGAGGGAGACTTGGTCCTTTTGTGGGATCAACCAAAAGAACCCTTGGGGGCAGGAAAGTTTAACCCCATGTGGCATGGTCCTTACGTCGTCAAATGTGTGTTAGAGAAGGACGCTTATGAGTTAGTGGATTATGAGGGAACGACCTTGGCGGAGCCTAGAAATGGGCTCTATCTCAAGAAGTACTATGCATGATTTTCAGCCAAGGCTGGTTATTGTATATTATTGTACAATTTTGCATAGTTAGGTCTTTTTCTTATAGTGATCGGGTTTGTGATTAGTTTCCATTTATTTTGGCAAATGTCAATGAAATCTTCCACCTACATAGGATTCGTGGATGGTGCGAGCCATCACACTCAACACTCAGCCTCTGCTGCTTGGGTGATTTATACTCCTATGGGTCAGGTACTATCTTTAGGAGGCATATGTTTGCGGCCATATTCAAACAATGTTGCTGAATATAGTGTCGTTATAGAGCTTCTACGGGATGCCATTTCACATGGCGTTCTCTCTCTTGAGGTACGTCTTGATTCAAAGTTAGTAGTGTCACAGCTTAATGGTTTGCACCATGTTAGAGATCTGACGTTATTAATAAGATTCTTACATGTGAGATTATTAGAACGCCAATTTGACAATATAACATACATACATATTCCAAGAATTAGTAATCAAGTTACTGACTCATATGTTAACTACGTGTTAGATTGGCATTTGTTTCATACACAATAAATTCATCACAAACACAAATTTTTACGCATGTAAATAAATAAACCGATCACCATAAAAAATTTATATAACATCCAAAATGTGGTAATACATAGTGTCATGATACAAAAATGGTGCTCTCGAGCCACCAAAATATAATAGATGGTAATACAAAATGTATAACTCTTAGGTATTTAAGCCTGTGGAGGAGGAGGGAGGTTGTGATCATGGAAGGTCACTACAGCTCTAGCTAGCCATCGAAATAATCGCACCCATGCTCGTGGTACACCCACCACCTGGCGTTACATAGCCTCAGGAAAGTCCTCGACTTGCGCGATGGGAACCCTGTGTGTCAGCCTCACAAAGTTGGTATGAATGCTCTGGAGCGTCCGCTCCGCATCCACACCCATGATATCATCTCCTCTTCCCCTTCGTCTGTGATGAGGGAAGCCTTCAGGCTGCCATGGTCCCACATCTGCATGTAAATGGTAGATGTCACTATGTATTGTCACCCAAAAAAAAATATGTCTTTTTATTCCATATAATCAGAAAACACAAAAAAATTTAAATAACTCAAAAATTTAAAGAGAGGGTCGAGAATCCTTACCTATGTCACCATATTCCGATCCTGGTGGTAGCGGCATGTCCGGGTCCCCCCGAAAATCAATCCTTGCATAGGGGTAGTCATCGATGGCAACTATCTGTCGTTGCCACCATGGAAAGAACTAAGCTAGATAGGGGTTGGACACCCTACCTCCCCCCAGTCTGTGCATCGCATCTGCCCAACGCCGTTGGGCTAGATCTCGAACCCCATGAAGAGGAATGTCAACTCTGGGGATCAATCCTATAACACGCTTGAAGAAAAACATGCTCAGTATGCTGCTGAAACTGAAGTTCTGCACTCTGCCCATCTTACACTCACTGAGTTGATGTTTCATGTTGCTCAGTAGTGTAGTGCTCCAGTCATAGACTGTGGGTCTCATGCACTCCACTGCATAGAACATCAGAGGTCACAAGGCCTGGTGGAGTGAAGCCAAGCCTGCTATCCTGCCCAATGTCAGTATGATGGCCTTTAGGCCCAGTACCTGTATAGAGTTGATTGGGATATGACTCCCCACCTTCTCCGTGTCTGGATAGCAGTACACTGCAATGTACTCATCTATAGTCAGGCCACCTCTGGGCCCACCGCGAGAACGAAGGTTCACTACTTCCCCCTGTCTGGAAAGTCCAGTAATAAAGTATATGTCCTCCACCTCTATGGTGAGGGACATCCCATCTATCTGGAAGGACTCAGAGTCCGGATCCCAGTAATCCACCAACATCTGCAATAGTCTTGGTTTTACCCTCAAGCCACCAAGACACCAAAACTTGTAGAGCCCGCATGCACATAGCACTTGTTGAGCCATTAGATCGGCCCTTACTACCTCCTATACATCACCATGTTCACACTCTCTCCATTCTAGGACCATCCTGTACAAAAAATTGCAAGTTTTCCCATTAGAATACTCAAAAAATCTCATGCGCGGCCGCATACACGACTATTTTCCAAACAGCCGCGTATGTATGCGACTGTGAGGGCATTTTCCGCGTATATCCAGCCCTATATGCAGAAAAACCCTCAATTTTCATGTGGGCCGCAACACCTTTTTTAGATTGGCCTAGAAACCTCAAATGACCATGGAATTTGATAAAAATTGCATCAAAATGGAAGAGAAGAGCATGGGTAAGTACCTGGAAGAAAGGGTAGTGGATTCCGCCAATTGGATCTCCTGGAATTCGCTGTTGAAAATCTGAGCTCAATTGGGTAAAAATTTCAAATGTTTTATAATGTTTTGAATTTTTTACTATTTATATAAGTTTTTCAAAATTTTGAAAATTTTTACCCCCTTTCCTATAGTTTGGACCATTTCTAATCATTTTGCACTGTTTTTTACCTAATTCATGATGTAGGAGACCTTTTTGAGTGTCGTTTCAGCCGTTGGATTGACCTGTTCGTGCTGATCTCAGGTATCATGTCTAAACTGGCATATAGGTTAGGCCTCATCACCGTTTGCATTTTGCATGACCTTATGACCGTTTCATCATAGCCTTAGGTACGAACCCACTCTATTATGTCACGGAACCTTCTTGTTGTTTTATAAGTGGCACGGTATGAGTGATAGAGCTTGACCTTACATGGGTACCCTAGTTAGTGCCTTATTTGCATTGGGTGTCCATGCTGACATTTCATCCTTTAGGGTGTGGGAGTTCATTGTATAGTACTGCCATGACATTTCGTAAGAGCCTCATACTCCTCTTGATCTTTTGCTGGCCTATTTCCCTCAGGAATCCCTTATGTCAAGTTGTAATTACATTATCATGTGCTTTGCCTACCTTATTGAGCTTTATGCCGGCTTCCCTGACATTGTGTTTCAGCCATATAGCCCAAGCTTGTCTCATGTCTAGCCATGCAGAGCCATTTTATATATCCTTTGCAGATTGATTCCCTTTTTACCAGGAGGGCATTTTCCCCCGAGTGTCGATATCCTACACATGTGCCCTTGCATTGAGCATAGGTATGTTCCACTGCCTGGAACTAGTTTTTTTGCCCCTATGACACTCGTCTCCTCCTAGTTTGTAACTATAAAGTAGTTTTATTCTTTTTCAAGCTTTTTAAATATTTGAAAAAGTCCAAAAAAAATCAAAAAACCAAAAAGCCAAACAAGGAAGGATGTTATATTTGGCAGCTGTCGAGTCGTGTCGCCTTCGAACAGAGCACTGTATATCACATCCATTGTTTGGGTTTATATTTTGACTTTAGGAGCTGTACTCGTTTATCTGATTTTATCTCCACTGACTGGTTAAGCTTCCAGTCCCCATGGAGCCTCTTTCGATGCATCCTGTGTCACAGAGATGTCCCAATTTGTATATCGAGTCTATGCTGCCTTTATTCAGTCACCATTCGTCGTTATTCTCTTGTTAGAAGGAAGTTGAAACCTGAGTCGGCCATTCCTCAGTTATCTTGACTTTGCATGTCGGCCATTCCCGGTACAGTTACTGGTTTGTGCACCTTATGATCGTGTCCTTCCACATTATACAGCTTTGCTAAGTACCTCATGTTGGATGATGGGGGATGCCTTAATGCCCTCCTTCCAACATATTTCATCCCATCGACTTTAGATCATTTATTCTAGGATTGGAATCTAGAGTCATTTTGAGTGCCTTGAGACTTGCAGTCATCAGTGGCAGGTTCTCTCGCCATCGACAGTATTTGGGAATACATCAATGTCCCCTGATCGATGGATCCTCTCAAGTGTTTGGCCTCAACACATTTATTCACACTTGTTAGTTTGCACTCTAGTACCTTGATTCCCATTTTCATTATTGGTCGGTGATCTCACGTCTATTAATGGTATACATCAATGATCGGTAATCAAATGATGGACTACTATGTTCGACCTCGACACCTCTATTCACATAGTAGGACATGTACTCATAGCAGTTTGTGTAGAAGACCTTCCAGATTGGTGGCATCTCTTATATGCTACCTCCTTGATCGTGCCAGTGTTCATGAGATTTCAGCTCTCGTGACTTGATTCCAGTATATGTCAGACATTTCCAGCCATTATGGATATCTTGATCCATTATATATCTTCATCCATTATGGAGATCATGGTCCTTTGTATATCTTCATCATGGAGATTCTGATCTATGTATATTGTACGTGGCGATGACCACTTATGTGATATCTTGTATCATGCCTATTCATGGCCATTGTACTCTTATGTATCTGGGACTGCTATATGTATTTGCAGTATGTGCATAGTTGTATCATTTTACTGTGTTGATTGGGTGGCTGGTCTTCCATTTGGGATCCTTCATCACTCCACTTCTAGGATGGACTTATAATGTATTTCAGCCATCGTATGACCCCTCTGACCTCACACATTAGGGGGCATCTGTTATAGTTGATTTTACCACTCCGGGTGAATCACACTTATATGGCCTTCCCATGTCCCTCTACAGAATCCTTAGACCCCTTGGACCATTTTTTGTCCTTTGATGTTTCCCTGACCATCCCTTAAAGCATGTGAAAATTAATACACATGACTTTTAAACCCTTAATCGTGTATACACGTGGGTTTGACCCCTAAAACCATGTACATCGAGATGTGTGCATAATCCAAATCCTTTTGGATTTTTCCTTGACATGGATTTGACTCACTTGAATCCTGGCCTTCCCTATGCCTTGAGATCACTCGGATTCGAACTTTCATTACCCCTTTGAAAAGTTATATAAGGAACTCTATGGTACATTGAAGGCATATGAGAGAATTGAGAGCAAAGAAACTATAGTCCATTGTTTCTGAAACTTGTGCTTGAGTCTGCATCCCTTTGTCCCTTGGAGCACTTTTGTGTTCTTCCCAAGCTTGCCTTTTCCTTATGAGCTTGCTATCAAGAGATGGAGGATTGAGGTGGTGCAGGCCCAAGTGGGGGATTCAGTTTCTCTGATTCGCAGACGTGCCGACAGAGGTTGTATCCATTGTAATCTCTGATTTCATATTAATAGAAATATCTTTTCCTGTCCAATAATGTATGTTTGAATGAATATTTTATCCATGGATGTTTTCAAATGTTTATACATTGTAGATCATATATGCTAGAAGTAATCTAGCATATATAGTATCCTTGTATTATTTACTTGTTGTTGAGGAAGTAATCTATCAATTCAAGCTGAAGTTGGAAAGCTCAATGGGGATCTACTTCAACCGTCCGGAATAAGGTACGAGGTCTGATCCTTTAGTGTTAGATATTTAATTTCTATTGCCTATTGGAAAGGATTGATTTTTGGATTCAAGCTGTCTATTGTGGTACCCCAAGCCATAGGAATTTATCTCCGTAACAATCTCCACCACCTTATCAAAAGGGCATGACCACGATCACCTAATGCTTATCTCAGGCGTTATTTCGTCCTGCGGAATTAATTTCAACCTTTGATATGTCAATCTTAGTTGTAGATCTATTAAAGGTATACATCCTTTAACATTATGTGATCTTCCCTTAATTGATCATTGATAGGATCAATTCTCTCCTGCAAATATTCACCACAGACAATCTCACCTCTTTTTTTTATATGAAGTTCTGGAATGCAACTATACGCATACATACAGAGAATCATAGCAATACTTCTGGAGATTATAGCGAAGGCATATTACTTAAATTGACTTGCAGAATAAACTATGTTCTCATTCAATTTAACGAGAATCATTATTACACATAGTCTCTGCACTCTTACACACTCTGCACTCCACACTTGAACCTCACTTTCTCTCCTCATATCCTATCTATTACATTCAATCCTTCTTATACACTCAACAAACCTGTCAGATCTGACTAGGATGGATCTGAAGACCTAATAAAAGAAACCCTATTGACAAATATCAATCCTTGAAGAATTCCTCACATGGATCAAGGAGAATAATGGTAGATTGCCACTTATTACAAATTTAAAACTAACCCTATCTATCTAACAATGAACTCAATCCTTATAGAAGTGATTACATGGTAGGTTGACTCATCAGTTAATGAATTTCGAGCTCGATGCTCCTGCATCATATTCCTATGGAAGAAAATAATTCTTCATTAGGTCTTCAGGCTGCACTTTGTACTTGGAAATTTCTTGTTCTATCATCCATGTTGCATATTTAGTAGGATGATTCTTCCATTTGAATAAGTACCGAAATAAGGTTTTGTTTCTAGTCTTTCTTAGGATGCTTTTGTCAAGGATGGCTTGAATGTGAGGTTGTTCTTTCTGTGGAAGTTGTCCTTTCCAATCTATAGTTGAATCATATCCATCTGATGTTATACCATCTGTCTGGATACATGCATCTTTAAAAGGATACAAATCTGAAACATTAAAAATTGGTGAAATCTAAAATTCAGAAGGAAGCTCAATATCATAAGCATTTGTAGAAAACTTCCTTAAAACTTTACAAGGTCCAATCTTCTTAAGCTTCAATTTATTATAAGTTCCTTTAGGGGACCTTTCCTTTTTAAGATAGGCCATCACCAAATCTCCAACCTAAAAAATTACTTCCCTTCTCTTCAAGTCTGCTATCTGTTTATAATTTTCTGCACTTTCCTGTAATCTCTTCTTAATATTCTCATGCATCTCATGCATGCTAATCGCAAAGTCTGCACCAATTGCACTTCTCCTTTCCTATTTTCCCAAATATCTAAGTTGATATACACCTCTTGGATGCATCCCATATACAATTTGAAAAGGACTCATACCTGTAATTCTATTGGGTGAATCATTGTATGTGAACTCAGCCTGAGATAGAGCCAAGTCCCACTGTTTTGGATCTTCATACACAAGACTTCTTAGTATGTTTCCCAAGCTCCTATTTACCACTTCATTCTTACCATCAGTATGAGGGTTATAACCAGAACTAAAAATGAGATTAGTCCCCAATTTCTTCCATAGATTTCTCCATAAATGATCAACAAACTTTGTATCTATGTCAGACACAATACTCAAAGGAAACCCATGCAACTTTACAATTTCTGAAAATAATAGGTTAGCAATATTGGTTGCATCATTAATCTTATTACATGCAATAAAATGATCCATTTTGTAAAACCTATCTACCACAACATAAATTGAATCATGACCTTGCTGAGTTCTAGGTAAATCCAAAACAAAATCCATGCTTATGGAATCCCAAGGCTTAGCTGGAATAGGAAAGGGTTGATATAATCCTGTGTTCTGACTTCTTCCCTTTGCATGTTGACAGATTCTGCATCTTTCAACAAATTTCTTCACACCATGCTGCATCTTTGGACAAAAATTAAAATTACTCACCAAAGCAAAAGTCTTGTCTTGTCCAAAATGTCTTAATAGACCTCCACTATGCTTTTCCTGAACTAGATTCTCTCTCATTGAACATTTCAAAATACATAATTTACTATCCTTGAATAGTAAACCTTCCTGCAACATATAATCTAACCACTGGCTTCTGTTATGGGCAACTGGATCTTTACAGGAAGCATATATATCCTTGAAATATAAATCTTCTTCATGCATATCAATCAAGTTTTCAAATCCCAAAGTACTGACCTTAACTTCTTGTACTACCAAATTTATCCTTCTCAAAGCATTAGCAACTTTATTAGACTTACCACTTGTATGTTTGATAACATAGGTAAAGTTCTACGAAAATTATACCCATTTAACATGTCTTTGGTTCAGTTTTGGCTGACTATTTATGAACTGCAAAGCATGATTGTCAGAATACAACACAAATTCCTTAAGAATAAAATAATGTCTCCATTTCTTAAGAGCCTGCACAATAGCATATAATTCTTTATCATATGAAGAATATTTATGTTTCGCTTCATTTAATTTTTCACTAAAATATGCCACTGGCCTCTACTCTTGACTCAAAACTACTCCACTATTGTTCCACTATCATCTGTTTCCACTTGAAACACTTTGTCAAAACTAGGCAAAGCCAAGATATGCTTCTCAGTTATCTTTTTCTTCAGCAACTTTAAATTCCTATCAGTTGCTTCTGTCCATTTGAAAGGTTTTCTACTTCTTCTGAAAGTATCTATCAAAGGTGCACAAATCTGACTGGAATTCTTAATGAAATTCCTATACAAATGGAATCTTCTTACCTCATAAGCATTCTTTGGAACTGGAAAATTTACAATCGCTTGTACCTTGTCAGGAACCATCTTCAGTCCTTCTTCTGAAAATACAAACCCCAAGTAAACGAACTATTTCTTCATGAAACTACATTCTTCAAATTTATCGACAGCTTTTCTTTTTGCAAAGTTCTCAACACCAAATTAAGGTGTCTTAAATGCTCCTCTCTATTCTGAATGAAAATCAGAATGTCATCTAGATACATTATCACAAACTTTCCAGTAAATTCTTTTAAAACCTCATTAATTAACCTCATGAAGGTACTAGGTGCATGAGTAAGCCCAAATGGCATCACTAACCATTCATACAAACCATCATTATTTTTAAATGTTGTCTTCCATTCATCCCCTTCCCTTATCCTAATCTGGTGATATACACTTTCCAAATCTATTTTGGAAAAATATTTTGAACCACTTAAACAGCCCATCAGATCATCAATTTTGGGTAAAGGGAATCTATACCTAATACTGATCTTGTTTATTTCCCTAGAGTCATTTCACATCCTCCACCCACCATATTTCTTTGGACTAAGTATAGTGGATACTCCACAAGGACTCAACCTTTATTTTACCAATCCTTTCTCCAATAGCTCCTATACATGTTGTTTGATTTCTTCATTTGCTTGAGGAGTTAATCTGTCTGCTGCTTTATTAGGTAAACTTGCACCAGGTAGTGCGTTAATATGATGACTAATACTTCTTATAGGGGGTAAATCATTTGGAAACTCATCCACAATAGTGTCAGCACACTCATCAAGAAAAGTTTTAACTTCATCAGGAAAATCATCTAAATTCGGAGAAGTTAAAATTACCTTTGGCTTACCAACAAGGGAAAAATGTAGATCCTCCTCCTTTTGAATTTCTTGTAACGGTTCTTTGTCAGACATCAGCAAAATATTTGAACTCAAACCTTCCTAAATTGTTTCATCTTCCAAGGGTGACAGAGTATGTCTCTTCCCATCTTTCTCCAGAGAATAAGTATTTTTCCTCCCATCATGAACAACTTTCCTGTCAAACTACCATGGCCTCCCTAAGAGTATATGGCACACATCCATAGGCATTATGTCACATAACACTTCATCTTTATAAGTGCCAATATGGAATTCCACATTACATTGCTCATTCACCAACAATTGATGTCCTTTCTGCAACCAGGACACTTTGTAGGGAGTGGGATGCTTCATCCTCTTCAATCCCAACTTCTCTACCATCTCAATGGAAACCAAATTATCTGTACTTCCACTATCAATGACCATTTTACAACACTTACCTTGTGACTTACACCTTGTTCCAAACAAACTTTTTCTTTGAGTTGGTTCATGTACTTGCTTCTTTGATTTTACCAAAACTCTCTTCAACATAAGAGATTCTCCTTCCTCTGGAGGGTTATTCATCTATGTTTCTTCTTTTGACTCTTCTTGAGCCTTAGTAACATTCACATTTCTCTTATCTGAAGACTGATTTCTTGGATAATTCCAAGACATATGTCCAATCTCTCCACAAGTATAACACTTTACCTCTATGTGTCTACCTCTTCTTTTTCCTCCTTTGAATCCTCCTCTCTGGGATGACTAACTGCTAGAACTCTCAACTTCATATTTGGAAGTCCTACCTCCACTACGAGGAGATCCTCTTCCTCTGACTATATTCTTTCCTCTGTTTTTCTGGTTCTATTTTCTTAACAATTTCTCTTCTACCTTTGAAGCTACTTAATATGCATCTTCTACAGTTTTTCAGATTTACTAAACTGAGTTAATCCTGATATCATATCTTAATCCATTGATATACCTAGCTAGTATTTCTAGACCTCTCTGTATGTGTCTAACTCTAATACATGGACTAAAAATTCTTCTGTGTGCCCTTTTACAATCATGGTCTTTCGTCTAAGGTTATGTGATTATCTAATAAGATTCAATTGATAGTCCTTAGGCATAAACTGACTCTTAATCTTATGTAGCATCTTATCCCGAGAGTTTATTTTTGTATTACCTCTTCTTTCTCGATGACTCTAGAGCTCATCCCACGAGATGGTTGCATGTCCCTTCATTCTGGTAGTTGTATATCTTACTTTTTTCTTGTCTTCAATTTCTTCAAAATCAAAATATTTATTCAGAGCATTAATCCAATCCATGAGCTATTCAACATTTAAATTTCCTTCGTCCAATCCATTTAAATTACTTCCACTCTTGGTCTGCTACTAGCCTTCATCATCATCTTCAAGACTCTGACTTCCTCACGGTCTTCTTCTTCTTCAGAGGGTTTAGCTTCTTCATCATTGTCATCTGAATTGTCTGAATGATTCTTTCTCTCCATAGATTTTATCCTTTCTTCCAGTCTTCTCATGTCTCTCTCTACATATGTCTCTGCATATTGTCTTCCTCGACCACGTCCTATAGGAACCCCACGTGCCCGTCCTCGTCTTGGAGGCATCTTTAATACAAGCTCAACTGAAGCTCTGATACCAAACCTGTTGCCATGTAGGAGATACGGGTCCAATCAGCAAGCCAAAACCGATCCGATCAGCTCACACAATAGTTGATCTGTCGTCCACCTCACTCGTGGATTTCAAGTCCACGACAAATTCCGTTTCATAAATGAAATTTTGCATCCAGAAAAAACTTTAGTGAACTTGTTTGTTCACGCTATGAAATGGATTTTCGATCATCCAATCGGTATCCCCACCAAATCAATGATGGACTCCAAATTATATGAGGTACATTTCATACAAATTTTGCACAAATGAAAAATTTTCCAAAACCCGCAACTTCTCCCAGCAAAATCGTTGTGGATCGTAGATCTATTTAGACGATTAATCTTAACCATTGGATTCAATTGAATTTCCAGCGATTGGTTCTCATTTCACTAGCTCCGACTCCTCGTATCTTCCATTCACTTTTATCAGTGAAATCCTTTGTAGCTATTGATCTTTGTCCACTTTAAATCTCCACCACATGATCAAAAGGACATGACCACGATCACCTAACACTTATCTTAGGCATTATTTCGTTCAGCGGAATTAATTTCAACCTTTGATATGTCAGTCTCAGTTGTAGATATGTTCAAGGTATACGTCCTTTAACATTCTATGATCTTCACTTAATTGATCACTGACAGGATCAATTCTCTCCTACAAAGCTTCACCACAGACAATTTCACCTCTTATGTTTATATCAGGTTCTGGAATGCAACTATATGCATACATACAGAGAATCACAACAATACTCCTGGAGATTATGATGAAGGCATATTACTTAAATTGACTTGCAAAATAAACCTTGTTCTCATTCAATTTAACCAGAAGCATTATTACACACAGTCTTTGCACTCTTACACACTCTACACTCCACACTCAAACCTCACTTTCTCTCCTCATATCCTATCTATTACATTCAATCCTTCTTGTACACTCAACAAACCTGTCAGATCTGACTAGGATGGATCTGAGGACCTAATAAAAGAAACCCTATCGACAAATGTCAATCCTTGAATAATTCCTTGCAGGGATAAAGGAGAATAATGGCATATTGCCACTTATTACAAATTTAAAACTAACCCTATCTATATAACAACGAACTCAATCCTTCTAGAAGTGATTACATGGTAGGTTGACTCATCAGTCAATGAATTTCAAGTTGGATGCTCCTGCATCACTCCACTTCAATGACAGAGTTCTTTATGAAAAATAAGGCATCTAGAATTATTGTTGTGCATGAAATATGTAGTTTGTCTCCTAATGACTAGCTTTAATAAACTATAACTTCCATATACCACCAAAGGTTCATAATAAACAACTTACATTGGGAATGTCTTTACATGTCCCCTTGGGGCGTAAGAAAAACATCATTGAGTAATTGTATTTTTGGATTTTCAATGGAATCAATGTTGAGGTAATGCTTAATTCCACATTTGTTTTATAAAGTGGTTGATTGCATGTGTACAATTGGAAAAAAAATTATTAGTTTCTAATCAATGTTTAGTATAATGTTTCAACATGCTAAATCCATTATTTTTACTAATATCATCGATTTGATGTTCAATATTTTTTCAACTAGGATTATGACGATGATAAGCATGCTACCATCTACCATTGCACCCCAAAATGATGTCAAGTCGAGAGAATTCCTCTGAACAGGTAGAGATCGGCGAGGAAGCATGCAAAGAATGGTTGAATCAACCACATATTCAATTCCCACTACATCTCAAGCCACCAATTCAAAACATCTATAGTAAAACTAGTTCTTCATGTGTTGGGGGTTAAAAAACTAATATAGAGGTCAGTATGGATGATTTATTATAGGATAACCATTCCATGGAGAAAATGTCCTTAAATGCATTCCAGCAATATGATCTAGGGAACAACGCTAATATTGTTGATGCCTTCTTTAAAATCCTGAAAATTGCTTCCACCACCCCTCTCTTTTGGCATGGATCAATTTATACCCATCTAGGGACAGCAATGTTGATGTACAACTTAAAAGAAGTGTATGGTACATCAAACATGAGATTCTAAATACCTGCATGTGCTCATATTCAATGTTATATATTGATGGTCATCCATGTGGTCATGGGAACATTGCAGGATTCATAAATACCTGCAGGCACTCATAGTTCAATTCAAACTGTTCATTTGAAGAACAATCGACTTCAATGACAGAGTTCTTTATGAAAAGGAAGGCATCCATAATTTTTGTTGTGCATGAAATATGTGGTTTGTCTCCTAGTGACTAGTTTTTAATAAACTATAACTTCCATATACCACCAAATGCTCATAATAAACAACTTACATTGGGGATGTCTTTAGATGTCCCCTTGGGGCGTAAGAAAAATATCATTGAGTAATTGTGTTTTTGGATTTTCAATGGAATTAATGTTAAGGTATTGCTTAATTCCACATTTGTTTTATAAATTGGTTGATTGCATGTGTACAATTGGAAAAAAAAAAATTAGTTTATAATAAATGTTTAGTATAATGTTTCAACATTCTAAATCCATTATTTTTACTAATATCATCAATTCAGTGTTTAGTAATTTTGCAACTAGGATTCTGACGATGATAAACATGTCTACCGTTTACCGTTGCACCCCAATATGATGTCAAATCAAGAGAATGCCTCTAAACATGTATATATCAATGAGGAAGCACACAAAGAATGGTTGAATCAACCACATATTCAATTCCCACTACGTCTCAAGTCACCAATTCAAAACATATATAGTAAAACTAGTTCTTCATGGGTTGGGGATGAAAAAAATAATATAGAGGTCAGTATGGATGATTTATCATAGGATAACCATTCCATACAGGGAATTTTTTTAAATGCATTCTAGAAACATGATATAGGAAACAACGCTAATATTGTTGATGCCTTCTTTAAAAGCATGAAAATTGCGTCCACCCAACTAGGGACAACAATGTTGATGTACAACTTAAAAGTAGTGTATGGTACATCAAGTCCCTATTAGATCAATGATGTTGAAGAGATTTGTTGCATGCTTAGTAACAATGTACATTTATATTTATCACTATTGTAGGTTACTCAAATAAAAAGTGCTTTCATTCGAGAACATCCTCCTTGATAGTTGTAAAGAGGCAAAGCAATTGCTGAAAAAGTTGTTTGTTGAATACATATCATATCATGCTTGTATGAATGATTGTCTTTTATATAGAGGAGAATATGAGGACAAATATATGTGTCCTAAATGTGGTCATGATAGGTACCATATATCAAACAAATGTGAGGCACATGCCTATAATCCCAAGGATTCAAAGGATTTTTAATTGCAAAGAATTATCCATGTTATAAGGGTGGCATGCCTTGCATAGAAGTGAATTGGGGGTTATGTTAATTCTTGCAGATTCAATATCAATGAAGCATATAGAGGATACATGGATTGAAAAATTCAAGGATGAAGTATGAATCCTTCAATTGAGCATAGTCATTGATGGAGTTAATATGTATTCCCTCCAAAACACCAATTATTATGTTTGGCCAGTGGTGGTAATTAATAACAATATCCCTCCATGGTTGTCTATGAAGAATGAACATCTTATGTTGGCTCTTATAGTTCCTAGTAGAATACAGGTGACGAATATGGAAGTCTACTTCCAACCATTGATTGATTAATTCAAGCAATTATGGTAAGGTATATAGGCATACGATGTATCAAGACGCATCTTGGTGGAGAGCTATTTTAAACTGTATGGAATATGTGTATACACCACACATGATTATCTAGGAATATATTTTTTCTCTGGCAAGCATGTTGATTGATGCAGTTATATATGTAGCCTTATTTGACAAAATTAATTCATGTGGTTATGTATACAATAACATCATTGGCCTTGTAACAAAAGGGTAGCATGGATGTAAAAGTTGTGTACCTTCAATAAAGACTTTGTGGCCCTAACACCTACAAAATTCAATGTATGATTTCTCAAAGATGTTGCTCCTAAATGACCACCCTTATAGAAGAGTGGGATATTCTTTCAATGGTAAGCCAGAGAGAACCCAAAGACCTGAAATATGGAGGCTAGCACATTGGCTTAGGTAATATGACACAAAGAAGGAGAAAGAAACTGCATAATAGTTTGAATTAAATGGGGAACCTTTGTTCAATGATACTAAATTGTTTTACTCTTATGTTGAGAAAATTCCTATTGGTATGAAAAGGAAATATGTGTTGTATGGGCTTCCATATTGGGAGAATCTTAATATTTTCCACTTACTGGATCCCATGCATATATTCAAAAAAATTGCATCTTCTATATGGAGGCACATATCATAAAAGGAAATAGCACATTGGATGTTAGGAGAGATCTTATTTCTTTGAAGAATAAAAAACCATTGGCCAAGAAAAGAAAGTACAGGAGAGGCTATAACCTCTTGGTATTTAAAAGAGGGTGATGTCCCATGGATTTTGAAGAAATATGATATTTCTTTGGCAAAGGATATTATATTGAGTGTGAAGAATCATTTAATGTATAGGTTAATTCTACAAAGTTGCTTCACAATAGAAGGATATTTATTGGGGTTGAAATCGCATGACTATTTGAACCTTCTAAGAATATGTATGTCAATTACATACTTATTTTATTGCAGTTTAGGTTATAATATGCTATGCATTCACAACTTTATGCTAATTAATTCCTTGTGTGTTTATGTTGTAGTGTCATTATCCTTCACTTATATGTGTTTGTGTGAACCATGAATTCCCCAAGGATATATGACGAGCTATGTCTAATTTTATACATTTGTATGTTGGATTACATCAAACAATTTTCATATTACTAGCATTCCACCGTGGCGGTGAGAGATCATTGAGATTGTTTGTATGTTTGATAAGGAACCACCCATAAGTTTCATGGACTTACAGATCCATCTTATAATTCCCCTAGCTAATGAGGTTGAATTAGCCTGGGTGGTCTCATGTCATTGGATTTTCTTCCTGCAGAGATACATGGAAAAGTTGAAGGGGTTTGTTAAACATAGCCAAAAAACCGAGGGGTCTATAACAGATGGGTACATAGTATATGAGTCATTCTATTACGCTAGTGAATCATCAAGTAAATAAACAACACACCATGTGGAGTGGTTTGGGAAAACCAAATAGATGAGGACAGAAGGGAAGGATAGATACTCCAGACGAACGAAAAACGTTGCATGATAAAGAGTAAGTCACTCATATTTTATCAATTTTGATAAAGTAATTGCTTACAATGAAATTGATAATATAAATTTGATCTCATACTTAATGTTTTCCTTTCATGATGACATCAACACATGTAGAAATTGATTCCATCAATAAATTTCTAAAGTTACAGAATCACAAGTCATTCTCCAAGCCAATCTTGTGTCTAGATTGGGCCTCATGTGTTGAGGTTGGGAGCTTGAGTTGGACTCGGGAACTTGGAGTAAATTCTTGGGTTGGCCTCAAGGATGAATAATTCTTCAGTGTACAAAATTACTCCTTATGTGTTGAGGTGAATACTTTGATATTCCAAAGTGATGATGGTGTGCAGTCTTATTGGACAAGGCTAAGGACTTGTGTGCCAAGTCGGATCCTCATGTGTTGAGGTGGAACTCTAGTGTATAGGTGATGCTTTTCATGTCAAAGAATTAATGTTGTGTGATGTATTACTAACCATGTTCATTCAAGATGGATAAAGATATTAAGTCTCCTCTAGAGACTGGCCACCTCTAGAGTTAATTACTTTAGCATATGATCATTTGGTATGAGAGTAATATAATATGATCTTGGCACTAGATAAATATCATTAATATAATTCGATATGATAGATAAATTAAAGTTAGCACATATTGACCATGCATATAATATAAAAGATAAAGATAAATTCATAGAGAACAAAGAGAATTTGAAATGGCTCATGAGAATACTTCAGTTGAATAAAGTGAACTCGAATTGTTAAAGCTTCAGTTAAAGCAACAATGTATGCCTTGGTTAAATATTTCTAGTATTCACCATGAAGGAATATCTGCAAATATTTCTCTTGGATAAATCTCTCAAATCATCCAAGCTAATATGCTACTGCTTCTCTAGTGATTTGAGTGCAGGGGAAGGTTGCATTTGTTCCGGAAAGGAGTTGATCTGTACCTCCATTTTAAACTTTCTCGCTACTCCTGAGCCCACGTGACACATCCTCGGTTTAGGTATGTGTTTCATGGCCATCGGAGGGGCTCCTTCCCCTCCACCAGAGGTCCCTACTTTCAAGAGCCTAGTAGCAACATGCAATAAGAGGAATATCAGCCCGAATCAACAGAAATTTGTAAGGAAATAAGACAGCACACCCTCGGTCGATCTTCCTGTAGAACGCCCTTTCCAAAAAGTTGTGAACCTCGCAGATCGGGGCCTTATTGGGAAATTTACTGGCCTCTGGTCGTCCCCTAAGGAAATCCATGCATGGGTTCACAGGAATTTGAAGCCCTTTATCTCAGAAGGCATACACAGTAATTTGATAGGAAAGGTTTATTATGTCTTCCTTTTTGAAAATACAGAAGATAAAGACTTAATCTTTCGAAATGGACCATACTTCATGGGCCCTCAAGGGTTGTATCTGAAT
The DNA here is from genome assembly GCA_001517045.1 of Pseudotsuga menziesii. NCBI lineage: Eukaryota > Viridiplantae > Streptophyta > Pinopsida > Pinales > Pinaceae > Pseudotsuga > Pseudotsuga menziesii. The sequence goes on from LPNX010840215.1 coordinate 23,774, forward strand.
AAATGGACGTCGGACTTTTATTTGAGCCAAGACGTGCCTTCAACAATTCCATTATGGGTTAGGCTTCCACATCTTCCTCTACATTGAAGGAATATGGATTCTTTAGGAGCCATAGGGAACAAACTGGGGAAGTATATAGACAGGGCTAAAAGAATATGTGTAGAAGTTGACTTGGAGGTAGGGATTCCTGAAGTGATTAAATTGGATGTAGCATATTAGTCACATGTGTAGGAGCTTGATTATGAAAAATATCTCTTCAAGTGCAGGCACTTCCATGGCTATGGTCATTTTTCCCGATCATGTAAGAAGAAAGCGAAGGAAGAGACCAACAAGGAGAAGGGAGATCAATGGACACAAGTGCAAAAAAATAGTACAACAAAGCAGGCCAATAGATCAAAAGGAAAAAGAGGAGACATTGGGTCGGGAATTATTCCCACCGGGAAGAAGCAGACTAAAAACGTGATAGCTACGAAGGAAAACACCTCTCAAAATATCTTTGAAGTGTTGAGAAATCCAAAAGAACAAGCTTACCCAGAGCTAGAAGAGGGTGAAGTTAACAAAATCAGGGTCTGGCAATGGAAGAAAACAAATATACAGATGCACAAGATCATCCTGGTACTCTTGTGGGAGGTTCCATATCCCCCACGTATGCAAAAATGACAAAAAAGAAACCCTTGATAACTCTGGCTCCTCTGAAGAAGAATCCCTTGAGAGGATTTCCAGAAAAGGGAAAAAATATCTTAAGAAGGTTTGAGAGGAAGAAGTCGAGCGACTGAAGATGCAAGGCAGTCAAGCCACAATAGAGATGTCTATTGGCATAAATACTTGGGCTAGACCCCTAAAGGGGGGTCCTTCACCTTCAGTCACTAATAAATAATGCAGATTGCCTCTTGGAATTACACGGGGTTGGGAAATTATTCGAAAGCTGAAGCGGTAAAATATCTCATAAAAATGGCTTCTCTCGACACCCTACTGATCCAAGAGACAAAAATAGAAGAGGAAAAAAAAGAGGAAACTCTTCTCTCCTTAAGTAAAACAAAGTGGAAAAAGAACATAGGGAAGGAATTAAGTGCATGGGGCTCCTCTGGTGGACTTTCAACACTATGGTCAGAGGATACGTTCCTTTTGGAAAACTATTTTGAAACTCAGCATTGGATATATACTGAACTCTGCCATAAACCAAGTAAGATCTCTTTGGATCATTTTAATATTTATGTCCCTGTTACCTTTCTAGAGAAAACAGAATGCTGGAATTCTCTTACAGATTTTATAGACATACATATGCCCTCCAACATAATAGTGGCTAGAGACCTTAATATCATAATGGATCCCAAAGAAAAAAAAGGTGGAGTATGCGGGATGGACCCAATGCACAAAGCAGTGGAGAATTTTATCCAACAATGGGACATGCTGGATTTCAAGCCAAAGAAAGGCTGATACACCTAGACCAATAAAAGAGTTGGATGGTTAATAGCTCAGCAAGACTAGATCAGTTTTTGGTTCAGATCTCCTTTCTGTTGGAAAAAAAAATCGTCTCCTCAAGCATTCTGCCTAAGCTTACCTCGGATCATAAGCATATATTGCTTCATCTTGAAGACGAAGAAGATATTGGGCCCATCCCTTTTCAGTTCAGTCCACTCTGGATAGAATGAGAAGGTTTCATGAATACAGTAACAAATTCTTTGTCCCTCCTAGTCTTAGGATCTCCAAGCTATGTCTGGGAGTAGAAGTTAAAAACCATAAAATAGGCTCTCAAGGGATGGGTTAAAAATTTCCTCAAGTCTCCTTCCAAAAAGAAAAAAGAAGCAGAGAAAAATATGGCAGTGATCCAAATGGAAATGGAGGGAAAATAAATCACCTCATCTATGCTGGAAATAGAGCAACAAGCCCAATTTAACTCCTTTTGTTCCTTTCACCAGGAAGAAGAATACTGGAGATTGAAGTCTCTAACTCTATGGTTGAATTATGAGATCTCAATACCTCTTTTTTTCATAGGCAGTATAGATCTTGACTTTCCCATAAACACATTTCATAAATTTCCTCCTTAGATGGTGAAACTTTTAAAGGCATTATTCAGATAAAGCAGGCGGCTAAAACTCATTTTCAATGTCTATTTAGAGAGGACGGCTTCATTGAGGATGAATTAACATCTGAATTTTTGTCCAATATCCCCTCTTTGGTCAGTGCGGAGGTAAATGGAGAGATTTTGAAACCCTTTATCAATGAGGAGATAATAAAGGTTATATAGTCTATGGAGCCAGATAAAGCCCTAGGACCAAACAACTTCTCTATTCACTTTTTCAAAGCTTGTTGGTTGGTAATCAGAAAAATATCTCTTAAGGATGATCAAATCCTTTCAGCGAAAATCCAAATTTGGTGGATGTACCAATTCCACCTTCCTTGCCTTAATTCCTAAAGAAGTCAATTCGACAATGTTTGATAGGTTAAGGCCAATTTTTCTTTGCAACGCCTCTTACAAAATCCTCTCTAAACTCTTACAAATCGGCTCAAGCCTCTGTTAGGGAAATTGATCTCACCTATCCATGGAAAGTTTGTCAAAGGGAGACACATTCTGGATAATGTGATACAAGTGCAGGAAGCCATGCACTCCAGCTATCAGAGACATGAGAAAGGAATGCTAATCAATCTCGATATGGAAAATTCCTTTGATCAGGTAAGGCTCTCCTTCCTTTACAAAGTTCTCTGTTATTTTGGATTCAGCTCTGATTTTGTAATTTTGATAAAAGAATGTACATACAGACCTTAGATCGCACCACTAGTAAATGGAAGACTGACAAATTTCTTTCAAGCAACCTGGGGTCTTCAACAAGGTTTCCCTCTTTCATCGTTCTTGTATATTCTGATGGTTGAAACTCTGAGTAGAAAGTTATCTGTTGAAAAAGAAGCTGGGATTATTTCAAGCATCAAGTCGGAATGAGGGGTAGAATCTATCAATCATGCCCTCTTTGTGGATGATTCACTTCTCTTAGGAGGGGCCTCGCCCAAGATGGTAAGACCCTGTTGATGTATTTGTAACTTTGAAAGATATTCTGATTTATATTATCATTGTATGTTGTTGTACCCCCATTGGGGATGTGTGTTACCCCTTTACGGGATGTCTAAATTTTGTCTAGACCTTAAGGTACAACCTCCGTTGTAAGTCAGGGAAATAGTCCTAGTGTAACATCATGTAATATGTACTTGTAGTCTCTCTAGGAGAAGTGGGCCCCATGTGAGATGGCATGCAGGCTCGAGTCTTATTTTTGGTTAGTGACTTGAAAGGCTATAAATAGGGAGGTGCTCTCCCTCATTTATACACACCTCACACTCTCAAGTTTGCATAAGAGACAGATGCAATCAGAGGAGGAGAGATAGATAGCTGTTGAATACTTCTTATTATTTCTTTTCATCATCTTACTATTCTGAGGAAGTTTGCAGGGTTTTCTCCTTTATGGTTTCCCTGGTGAAAATATTTGTCTCCCATGTATATTTTATATCTTATGCATCTTGTTGTACTTGTTATTCTTTCAAATAAAGCCTGGGTAATCTAATCAGATCTTAAGAAAAACTAACATGGTATCATAGCCTCTATGAAAGAAGGCATTGTGCAGCTGCAGGAACTAGGGCTTCCTAGTTGAAGGTATTCTCTCCAAATATCATCAAGCAAATAGGTCTAGGATAATTTGCCTCAATAGGGCGCATCGTTTGGTGGAGACATTATCTGAATCGAAGAAGTTTCATTTTTGACCCTGTCACTGGTGCCGGGAGGAACTAGGGAATCAAGTATCAGAGGAGAGTCCCACCTTAGTTTTCAGAAAGTGAACTAGCAAAGAAAATTGCCTCAAGGAGGTGCATCTTTCTGTCCAAGCACAATTCCCAAACTCCAAGTTTGGAAAATTAGGGTTTCTCTAACAACCCTAGGTCAGCCTGCTCCAGAACATGGTCGGAAATATCAAATTGGTAAGATCCAAATATTTATTATTTCCATTTGAGATTCTTGATTTGAAAAGATGACTCACCATACTCAGCTTGAGGACAAGCTTGGAGGGGCTAATAAATTCTGGGCATGGAAGTACAGGATCTCCCTGGTCCTTGAAGAAAATGACTTGGATCAGTTTATTTATGGAGATGTTCTGGAACCAGAGGTAGATGAGTCTAAGGCCGATCATAAGAGAATCATAGCTAAGGCTAATAGAATCATTGCAGATTCTATTAAGGATCACCTCATCCCCCATGTGTATGCATTCAAGACACCGAAGGAACTATATGTTGCTTTGACAAAGATGTTCGAAGGGAAGAACATCAATCGGAAGATGACTTTGAGGAACCAAGTGAAGAATGTGAAGATACAAAACTCCGAGACTATACAATATTAATTCACAAAGGTTTTTCAAATCAAAGAACAACTTGAAGCAGTTGAAGAGAATTTCGAAGAAGGAGAAATTGTAATTACTACCCTGAATGGTCTCCCTGGATCATGGGACTCATTCATTCAAGGTATTTGTGCAATAAGGAAGTCGATCTATTTTAGCAGACTTCGAGAATAATGTGCACAAGAAGAAGATAGACTTGTGAAAAGAGAAGAAAGGATGGGAGCAAATGATGATCAAGCTCTCGCAGTTCACACCAGGAAGAACTTTGAGCAGAAGGAGAAGAAGGAGAACTTTCACCGCAACAAAAAGAAGAACAACAATCCGAAGAATATCAAAATATATCTTTCAAATGTTCGATGTTGTACTTGTGAGGGACACTTGGAAAGAGATTGTCCCACCCAGAAAAAAGAGACACCATCCTCATATTGTCGAAGATGATGAACCAACAAACAAAATATTCAAATGAGATAAGAATGATTCGGATGAAGAGTATGTGTTGATCTCGACACTTACTAGCACTATCACACACAGAAGCAATGATTGGATCATGGATCATGGAGCTTCCAAACACATGACAGGATACAAGGAATCATTCGTCAATATGTATGAACACGAGTCACCTCACAAGTTGAAACTTGGGGATGATTATCAATACCCCATAAAAGGGAGTGGAGAAGCTTCATACAAGATTGACTACGGCAAATCCTTAAATATGAAGGATGTGTTATATGTTCCAGGATTGAAGAAAAATCTTCTCTCCATATCTGCATTAGATGAAAAGGGAATCAGGGTTGCATTTGTCGATGGCCAAGTTCTAATGTGGCCCAGAGGAAAGACAATAGAGAATGCAAAAATAATTGAAGAAGAATATTGAGGCTTGTACAAGTTGAAGGGACATCCTGAACAAGCATTGGTTCATGAGTCAATTGAACCAAATAAACTATGGCACAGAAGGCTTGCACATGTGCTCTAGAGAGCACTACCGATGGCAAGAAAAATAGTCTAAGGACTGACAAAGATCCAAGCAAAGCATGAAGGAATTTGCAAAGGATGTGCAAAAGGAAATAATGCAGAGAAGACATTTCCCAGTAGTGAGAGAAAGGCTAAAGGAATATTGGAGTTAGCACATTTAGATGTATGTGGACCCATGTCTTCTATCTCATTAAGCGGGTATGTGTACTATGTTTCCTTTATAGATGATTTCTCAGGTAAGACTTGGATATATTTCTTGAAAGAGAAAAGTGAAGTTTTCAACAAGTTCAAGGAATATAAAGCCTTGTTCTAGAACCATACAGATAGGAAGATTAAGATTCTATAGTGAGATAATGGCGGAGAGTTCACTTTGGAATAATTCGAGGAACTCTACAGAGAATCTGGGATTAAGAGGGAGTTATGCAATCCATACAATCCTCAGTAGAATGAGGTTACGGAATGAAAGAACTAGGCCATAATGGGAGCAATGAAAGAAATGTTGCTTGACCAGGATCTTCCTATGAACCTTTGGGTAGAGCCAGCAAGAACAACTATATATATATAGAACCATACTCCTCATAGAGTACTTGACAACAAGACTCCTGAAGAGGATTTCTCAGTAGTGAAACCTGAAGTCAACCATCTGAGAATATTTGGTTACCAGTGTACATACATGTCCCAAAGGAGAAAAGGACCAAGCTCAATCCTTCTGAGAGGAAGGGTGTATTCGTAGGATATAGTGATACATCAAATTCCTATCGAATATACTTTGCAGGATTCAAGAATATCTACATCAGTAGAGATGTAACCTTTTAAGAAGACTCAACGTACTTCATATCTAGTAGGACTCCTATCCAGGAAGTCGAGGAACCTGAAGAGATGAGAGTCTGAGACATGGAAATTGGACAAGAAATTACAGAAGACCCTGAATATCACGACATGATAGAACCACAAGATTCGTGTTGGCCGGGAGAATTGTACTAGGCTAATTTATGGAAAAACATCCCACACACTCGACTTAATGCAATCTTGTATGTGTTTGAAATAACTATCTTTCACAAGATCAAGGCCCTGCTGCCTATATGATGTGCTCTCCAAAAATAAAGAGTCTCTCAAAGATGTGTGTGTGTAGGGTTTACTTAAATCAATCTGCTAATCAAAACAAAAGAATCTAACTAAATGACTAACTAATTCTTTAAAAAAAACTATCGTAAGCTAAATGCAAAAAATTAACATCTCCTAATTCTACTCTATGATAATCTAAATGCAAATTACCTATCTCGGCCAAGAGCATGAGTTATTGATTTGAAATAAGGTTTTAAAACATGAAGATGATCAACAATTCTGGATTGGTAGAAAATTCTCCAATGACAGAAGTAAATCTCAATTATCTTACAATAAGATGACACTCTATTATACAATAATTGAAACAGAAATTAAAACCCAACATCAATGATATTAAATAGATATACAATCCTGAAACATATGAATATAATCATATACTAACTTGTAAATGAAACAAGGTCAACCTGCAAGTTAGAAATTTATCAAAAATGGATTTATGAACAGTTGAAATTATGAAGAAGTTCATTCATCTCAACATGACAATAAACCATTTATATTTCAGGAAAGCATAATCATTCGAAGTCCATTAAACGTATTTCACATATAATAGCAAGATATATATATATATATATATATATATATA
>LPNX010840215.1:30978-52889 GCA_001517045.1 Pseudotsuga menziesii
GATAATCCTCAGGAGAAGTTCAAAGAACACTAATGTAAACAGAATAAAGTGTAATACTGTATAGTATAGACTCTCTAAATGTCTCAAAAATCGAATATACAAAAGAAATAGAACAGAAAACAAGGAAAACACAATTTCCAGTCCTCCCATCACATTCTTTTCTCTAGCAGCATCTCCCTCTCCTTCTGTAAACAAAAGATTCCAAAATAGAAAAATAGAATGTAGAAAACCCAATTTCTTCTATTCTTTTGAGACCTCCCCACCTCCTGTGTAGCTTCTTTCTATTGCTTAAATAGGCAAAATAAAAAACAAACAAAAAATTGAAAGCCGAACTGATTCTCCTGGCTGGCTGGAAAAACGTGTTCAAAGAACCTAAAAAAATTCTCAAATGGTTCACTTTTTTCAAGAGATTCTTCTTAAGTCTAATAAACGGGTCCGTTCTCCAAAAAACCCATATCTTGGATTTTGTTATTTCTTCTTAATTTGCCTGCAGTTTGCAACAGAAAATCGCCTCCTGAATAATGATGGGAATCTGGTTTCTTGTTTCTGTTTATAACCTGCACATTAAAATTTATGTTAAATAACAATAAAATTCGAGTATGAACCCATAAAAAATGCATGAAGTAAGATTGTTCACATGAAATGTGAAAGAATTGTCCTTTTTAGTCAATGAATTTACTACATATTCTTTCTTCCTGGGGCGTTTTGTTTTTTAGTCTAGTTCAACAGACATGTAGGATTGGTAGATAACAATTTTTATCTTCATGCAAACCTCTTTGTTCAGCTGGAAATAACAAATTAATAGGTTGACATACACGTTGTGGTCTTCATCAATTCTTGAATTATTGAGTTGGCATTTACCTTTTGATTTAAATTAATGGCAAATTTCATGCTTTAGCTAACAAACTCTTTGATCTTTAAGTCGTTGTTTGAATCTATTGTTGTGTTGGCATTTCTTTATTCAGGTCTTCATTAAATACTATCGATTATATTATGGATCTGATCACATGCCATGAACTCAATTATTAATGATTTGCTGTGATTTTGAACTCAGCATTTTTCTTTGAGCTTTTCATTGCGAATTTGTGGAAAAATTACTTTGACACATGTGTGATTTGAGGAGCAATTGCTTTGCAAAACAGATTTTCTTTTTGACATGAGTCATTTGCTTTTAATTGGACACCTCCACCACTCCAAAATTGTGCTAAGTGGTTTGATGATATGGTGAATATGATTTCGTTGCATCATTTCAAAATCAGATTTGAACTTATCCCAATCATCCCTTTAAAACATATAATAGAGACATGCCACGTTGATGTTATAGAGAAATATTAAGTTTGACCATAAAATATTTCAAATTATTAATACATCAAGAATATTTCTCTTTTATAAAGCTTTATGGATAATAAGGTATGTGATAAAAGTTTATTTTCAAATCTCAAACTTTCCAAAATAAATTTTGAATAAATGAGAAAAACTTTTAAGGTTTTGTGTTCATTTTAATAAGTAATAGAATTATTGATATGTAGTTCAATAATCATATACTGTGAAAGAAGAGAACACATTGGAATCTTATTAACACTAGACCATAATAATTATACCATGCTTAATAAGTGCCAAATGATAAAATACTTCGACGTTTTGATCCAAGCTATGATAGCCACCAAGTGTTATATGGTTTTGATTTTGTACGAATATCCATCGTAGTTTATGCATGATTCAAAATGAGAATGTGATTATTCATTTAAGCATAGACTAAGGGTTAGTTTTCTCAAATGCATAGATATAGTTTCAAAAGTTGTAATATTTTGAATGTTAAACATATTTTTTAGGGTTATAAAAATTATATAATGAAACAATATTATTAACCCAAACAATATATAAAACACAAAAATTAATCATAAATATTTTGTTTAGCTTTATGAATCAAACCATAAAATCATAATGAAGCGTTTAAAGAGCTCATGTTAAAAGATCAGAAGTTATATAAGCTAGTTTGATTTGATTAAAAAGATAAAATTAACAGGCTGTAGATTAATCAAATATATATAATCATAATATATAATAATGAAAAATTGATTATATATAAATTTAATTTTAACAATTGCTAAGTGATTGTTAAAATGACTTCATCAATTCATAATAAACTTTTGGTAAATACTCTACATTGATCGAACAACTTTTCAAGATTATGAGTGCCTTTAGAATCAAATATTTTGAAGGCACTCTTTATAAACTTCTATGAGAATTTCATAAAGATATATGTTTGCTCAATTCATTTCAATTCGCCAATGTGCTTATTAATATTGAAATTTGACAAGGCTATCGTAAGACCCAGATAATTCAATCCTTCAAAGCAAGGTGTTCAAACAAAGCAACAAGCTCAAGTAAGACTAGTCAAGTGTTGTTCACCAACTAGAGGACCAAAATACGTCAACCACAAAGATATCCAAATCACAAAATCCTTCTACAATGAACGTCAAGCTAAAGAATAAGTATCGTAGAAAGCAATGGATCAAAGAAAGATATCCAAGTTAAAGAAAAGGAAATGTTGAAAACCAAGGGTCAAAAAGGATATCATCAAACAACTAACTAAATCAATAAAGATAAAATAGAAGAACCCTAAAAACTAAGTATTTACAAAAATTCTAATAGGGGTTCCCTTTTATTTTGCGAAAAATCAAGGGGAGTTGTTGGGGTGCCACAAATCCGGTAGAGACATTCCTTGAGAAGGACTCCCACAAGAGGAAACCATCATGGGCACAAGAGATCTTACGAGAAGTTGAAAGTTATGGCGCTCCAAAGGGAATACATAGAGAAAGAAAGAGGGAAAATCCCTACAATAGCTATTTGGCCCTGCTGTGTGACATCATTGATAGAGAAACTTCCACCTATGAAGACGTTACATAAAAGAAATAATGGAAGGATGCAATGATCAAGGAATATCAGTCGAACATGAAGAATGATGTCTGGGAGGTTGTTTCGAGACCGGAGAAGAAGTCTGTTGTGACTTTAAAGTGGGTCTCCAACATCAAGCATGTTGCAAATGGAAGCATCGAGAAACATAAGGCAAGGTTCATAGCACGAGGATTCTCACAGAAAGAAGGCATATATTATGAAGAGACATTTGCACCTGTTGCGAGGTACACTTCTATAAGGACCATACTTCCTTTGGCAACAGTTATGACATGGAGAGTACACCAGATGGATGTCAATACATCTTTCTTGAACAATGTAGTCGAGGAGGAAGTGTACGTAGAACAACCACTGGGATTTGAGACACATGATAGGAAGACCCATGTGTGAAAAATGAAGAAGGCCTTGTATGGATTGAAACAAGAACCAAGGACATGGTACGGCAGGATGGATAGCTTCCTAATGAGCTCGATATTTACCGAGAGTAAAGCAGATTCCAACCTCTGCTTCAAGGTGGAATACGGAAGACCAATGATACTCCTACTATATGTCGATGACTTGTTTCTAACAAGCGATGAGGAACTCATTACAGATGCAAGGAGGAGACTTGCTACATAGTTAGAGATGAAAGAACTAATATATGATGCACTACTTCTTAGGAACTGAGGTGTGGCAGAGTGCATATGGAATCCTCCTTGGGAAAGGGAAGCATATAGTGTAGATTCTGAATAAATTCAGAATTTTGGATTGCAAGGCTATGGCCACACCTATGGAATATAACTTGAATCTTCTAAGTGATTCTTCATCTGAGAAGTTCGATGCCATGATGTATCATCAGATGATTGGCTCATTGATGTATCTAGCGAATACGAGACTAGACATATGCTTTGCGATGAACACCCTGATCCAGTTCCTGACGGATCTAAGACAGGTTCACTTGATAGCGGTAAAGCATGTTCTGAGGTACCTAAAAGGTATAGTGGATTATAGGCTCAAGTATGATGCAAATCAAAAGATTAACCTACACGGTTATGTTGATTCGGACTAGGAAGGTAGCGCCACTGACAGGAAGAGAACCTCAGGTTGTTGCTTCAATTTAGGATCTGCCATGATCTCCTGGTTAAGAAGGAAGCAATCATGTGTGGAGATGAGTACAGCCGAGGCAGAGTATGTTGTTGCTTGCTTCGCTAGTTGTGAGGTAGTGTGGCTATGAAATCTACTGTCTGACTTATTTGATCTCTCCAGATGGATGTGACTTGCATATTCTGTGATAATCGGAGTTGCGTGAAGCTAACGAAAAACCCAGTATTCCATGACAAGTTGAAGCACATCGAGATCAATTTCCACTCTATTAGGGTATGGTGTAGAGAGGAGCAGTGAAGCTCCAATACATGGAAACAGAGGAGAAGATAGCCGATGTGTTGACCAATCCTCTTACGAGAGTGAAGTTTGAGTACTTCAGATAAAGACTTGGTGTGATCCAGATCATGATCCTTCGAAAGAGGGAGTGATGTGTTCTACCATAGCTAGAATGACAGGTTGTCTAAATGTGACATCTTGGCAAAGCTCGTAGGTTGCTAAGACATAATCAGTCCTGCAGGTTATCCTTAGATGTAACATCCTGGTGAAGCTCGCAGGTTAACCTTGGATGTAATCAGTTTAGATATGTTACAAAGCATATTATCTCACATGGGAAATGCAACAAGTTGTCCGAGCAGGAAAAATCCTGGTGTAGCAAGTTGCTCGAATGTAATCAATCCTATGATGAGTTATCTGAATGTAAATACCGAGCCCTGATGTCATACGCACGTTATTCAAATATAATACACCTCGTGGGTTTTCTGAGTGTAAATACTGAGCCCTGGTGTGGTACGCAGGTTACTCGGATGTAATATGTCTCGAAGGTTATCTGAACGAAAAAGATCCTGGACGCAGGTTGTTCAAATGTAATCCCTTGAGGTTGACCATAAGAACATAAAAGGTCTTGGTGTAGCAAGTTGTTGGGTGGTAATTCATCCTTACATATATATGAGATATATGTGTTCCCATGTTGAGATGATAAGGTCATGAAGAAGAAGAGGTGCACCTAGGCAGTTCTTTAATAGAACATGGGTCGACCATAGATGCCTTGGATGTTTGTTGTTTTTTCTTGTGCAGGACAAAAGAGATGATATGGATATGACGATATGAAGGTATAAGATGCAGGTTATTGTCATGGCAAGTTTGCAATAGAACCTTAGGTTATGACATGATCATTGGTTCAAAATCCATGCTTGACATAACTCTAGTGAGTAAATGCTATTATATCTACTTAGGACCTAACATATGTTGTTACATTACTCTCTAAGCCATGATGGTCCATTAATAGTCAAAGGAGGAGTTGTATCATTTTTGACATCTCATATAACAAGGTGTCTTACAGGAACACATGACTATACAGATATTTTCTCAATTTGATACTAAAAAACTCCCTATTTCCAACCCTCTATTTCCTACACCACTTCTTACACCCTCTTCACCACACCATATGGGCATGATTTAAAGATACAACATGGATGCTTTCTTCCATAGCTTTTTGGATTATTTTATGTTAATTTGTCTAAGTTCCTAACATTTTGCACCTAGGTATTGTCCCATGCTATCTACTAGCCTAGATCCATCCAAATTCCAAATCTACCATGCGTCAAGGGGGATCAAATCTCTAGAGATGTAAACGTTTGGATGCGTTTGCATGGATTTGTTTGCATTTTACGTTTTACATTTTTTACATTGTTTTACTTTTTAAATAGTTTACGTTGTTTTACTTTTCTTTTTTTTTTGCATTGTTTTACTTACTAGTTTTCCCTATTCTTTAAAGTTATTACTATGTTGGAACATTACATTACATATTGTATTGTGAAAACATCCCCCCCATACATCTACCTCATACTAGGTTGTAGAAGCACCTCTCGGCACAATGACCCTCATCCCAACTTTTAGCCATCTTTGAATGACCATACCCAATGTCGTTTCCACCTAACCACTAGATACCGTTGTGGAAAGTTTCAAGGATATACACTAGTTTAATGGGTTGATATTGTTGATCATATTTTTTATGAGTTTCGTTTTCACTTAGCATTGATCTTATTAGTGCTAATTTCTTTAGTATAACTCATATCCAACACTAGAAAAGTTAATGTGTCATCCTCATACTATGTATTTTTTTTCATACTATATATATGGCATTGAACGCCATGTATAAATTATTATAAAGATGAATCCCAAATAAAAACAACCTCAACCACCCACCCTACTCGGGTTCTCCAATCTTCATACTATGTTATAATGGTATAGTTGGCAATATTACCTTTGTTCTTTTGTATAAACACCCCTCGGCAAAGAGTTATTAACATGCGCGAGTTCGAGTCATTTAGCAAGTTGTTGCCTTGGAATCACGCAAGTTAACAAAGCACCACCAAATTTATGTTATTGTCGTCCATCTTAGTTAGCATGGGTGTGGATTTCAAGATACGTAATGTAATGTGTCGATGTCAAACTTAGGTGAAATATGCATAATTAGGGTTGTTAATTTATATTTATGGTATTCTTTTATACCATAAAGTATCATGATTGTAGAGCAATGCAAAGTTAAGTTGAAAAACTATAGGTATGTATATCGTCATAATGGGAATAGAAGAACAAGGTAATTTTTTTTATATGTAATAAATTGTAAGTTACGTATATTTGAAATTTGTAATTCAACTCAGAGTGAAGATGTTCTGACAGGAACTTATCCTTTTATAACTTACTTCTTCCATGTAACAACTCTGGCTAAATATTTTTGACGTTTGCATCTCCTTTAATTACGTGATGAAAATCATTACATTAAAAGGATCCCTGGAAAAACAAATAAAAGACTCTCTTATATCAATTTAGTATGTGTAACTTTAAAATTAAATTATAACTATTATAACATAATTGGAAACTTTTTTTATTAACATATTAAAAAATAAAATAAAATTATTATAAAAAAAAAATTTCGAAACATTTCCACCACCTATACTTAATTATTGTATTTGCTTAAATTAATAATGTATTGTGCTTAGTAAATTATGAATGAGTTATTTTTTGAGCATGAATGTATAGCTTGAGTGGATCTAATAGTTAAGAACATGTGTTTCCTCCTAGGAGATCATAGGTCCAAATCCGAAGGGGTACAGTATGTACACCTTTATAGACTTTAGCAGTTACATTGCTATGTAGAGGGAGGTCCCTTGTCCCACAAACAAAGGGGTATCATACACCAAATTGATTGGTGTTATGCTTGATTATGACCTTAAAAATAAATTAGTATTATTATCATTATCTTACACTTTTTTTAACAAAAACTGGATAACTTATATTAAAAGAAGTTGCGGTCGAAGCGTCCAGCCAAAGTTGAGACAAAAACTGAGGCCAATAAATCAGTCTACCCAAATTCAAAATTTCCATCCTCCTTGGCTTTGGTCCATCTTTGTATAATAGTAATACCTACTTCTGCTAACTTGCTAGTATAATTTCTTATGAAACTATTACACCAAGATTTGCACTTGCAGCACATGGATTAAATAAAAACATCGTAATTGGAAGAACTCGAAGGTCTTGGAGCTTGTATTGAAGATGCAGATAGATTGCAATTGGGTTGAGGACGTGCAGGGTGGACCAAGTTCTTGTTCATTGAGGGTTCTTCACATTCTAGGCCTTGGAAAGTCTTCAGGAATCCCACTGAGGATTCCGCTCTTTGTTCCACATGCCCTAACCTTGGTGTCAGCTCCCTCTTCAATCTGCAAACAATCTCTTGCAATTCTTTGATTAGCTCTCCTTGTTCTCAACCTCTTCCATGAAGGCATTGGATTTCCACTTCCATCAGAGTGATTTTTGAATTCAATTTCTCCCACTTGGAGATAGAAACCTCATAGCGCTGCCATGCCTTCCTTATCTCTTCCTCGGTCCTCTACTCCATGTCGTGCTTCCATCTTTCTATGTTGTTGAGTAAAAACCCCATCTTCTCCTCTAATTCTGCTATATGCCTCGCGTTTTGAACAGGGGACACCATAGAGCGAGAGTTGGAGCCTATTATTCCTATGTTAGTCCAATTCGAGATAGGAGAGCGAACCTTGATGCCCACCACCAATCGACTCCTACAACAGGACCATATGAAATTTATCCACTGCAAGTATTCGAAATCACTCACCCATCAATCCTATATGATAATTATGAAGTGATCACCAACCTTCTGCGAAGCCATATTTGACAGGCTTCACACGCTTCAACGATGGGATGAAGAGACTGAGGATTCAGTCTACGCTCTGTTTTAACGGCGAACAATACTCTACATGCAGTAGAGCATTTAATGCAACGGCGGTCGCACTGTCCGCTGTCGGATCCTTTCCAAAGAGCGATCCGACGGCGGACAGTGCAACCGCCATCGCATTAAATGCTCTACTGCATGTAGAGTATTGATCGCCATGTTTTAACAGCTTGCATGCTCGAGTTGTACTAGCATAGGATGATGCTCTACCTCCACCTTACGATCATGCCTTTTAACACTTGTCATTTTAATTTAAGAGGGGTTGATCTTGGGAATGGAAAGGGGTAGCTTTAGGGAATGTAATATAATACAATGTCCTCCCCAATTTTGCATAAACCTTATTTAATGGAACATGCAAGGTTGGCTTGCAAATACGCCACCTTGTTTTGTTTCCTTATTACATAATACACCTGAAAATTCTCGAAGCTCTTCAAAGGATTATAGTGCATAGGTGAGGGCCTTTAAAGGGAGATTTATGGATTAGACACTAAATTAAAGAATTTATGTCCTCGATGATGGTGATTCTCTTACTACCTTTTTCTTTTGCGAACTCAACACCCTTTCATAAGGCTAGCATTTCCGCTTGGTTATTCGAGGTAGTGCCAAGTCCCCATGCATTATTTTTTTCTGAAAATTCTTCAAAGCCTAAAAGCACCCCGCGCTGGCCACCCCTTTCATTATCTTACACCTAACTGCGTAGCAAATTGCTCATTTATTCTTCTTAATTCACACTTTTTTACAACCATAAAAATTGGACTATCTCTCTATTCCCTTTTTAGCGTTTGTGTGCAATGTGCACATAACCAAGGAGATACAACCTAATTAGGATCCTTGCGTGAGACATTAAATATTTTAATTTATGCATGGTTTATGTAGTGTTTTTTCCACTAAGTATACCACCTAATTAGGATCCTTACATGAGACATTAATTATTTTAGTTATTATGCATAGTTCATGTGGTGTTTTTACCACTAAGTGGAAACAACAATCAATAGAATAAAGGAGGCCATGCACCCTTTATGGCATCATTGGATGAAATGAAATTTATAATGTTTTCATTACATGTTTTATTGTTTTCTTTATCGAAAGGTTGGATTTCATTTTCCTTTATCAAAAAGTAAAATCGAGTATGTTGCAACTTCCAAACAACCTTTTTAAAAACTTTTTTAGTTTTTAAAATCAGTGATATAACAAATTAAAATTATAAAAAAAATCATATTAAACCAATAATAAACCATTATAATTTTGTAATCATATTACATATTAAAAATTATAATTTTATTATAAAACTTCGAAACATGTTAAAACTTTATATATCATATTTTTCATAAAATATATTACTACAAATTATATCAAAGAAAAACACAAAAATCGCTATCATTATTCCATACCTCTTTTTCTCCAAAAATCTAGACTGAGCCTAGACTAAAACTAACTCCGATGTTATCCTGTTACCTTAGTTTGCTTCTAGAAGTACCTTAGTTTGCTTTTTGCTTCTAGCCCCTTCTAGGCACTTTACTATCCTTATTTGCATGATCTTGTCTTTTAAAGAGGACAACCTTCAATAAGTCATAGTGACAGGTGAACCAATACTATCCTTATTTGCATGATCTTGTCTTTTAAAGAGGACAACCTTCAATAAGTCATAGTGACAGGTGAACCAAAAAAAACATTGACTCTTGCAATGGCTCCTCTTTCTTGTTGACCCATGGTTTGGAGGATGCGTCGTATACTCTTTGTTTTCAAACAAAATATTCCAAATCTATCCTCCTTTATGTATACACCAATATCATAATGTAGATAGAGCAAGACTAGAGTGTAGACAATTTAGGTCTTTTTCTTTATTACAAACACTAAGCTTGTTTCCCATTACTTTATTTAAATAATACCAATTTAGATTAAAAAATCTCCCATTGATAAGTTTATTATATTTTTTTATTAAACCATTGCTACAAACTAGTCATATTCTTTTCTAAATGTTCTTTTCAAAGTTAAATATTCCATGATACATCAAAATAGTATTAATATTTTTTCCTTTGCTCTTTTAACATTTTCTACATGAATTTTGAACATAGTGGTCATTAAGATACCTTTATCAATATTGATTTAAAATATTGTATGCTTTTCACCCAAGTTGAGAATGAATTTATTTATTTGGTTAGTGACCATATTGATTTAAAATATTTTATTTGGTTAGTGATAAATAATTGAATAATATATATTACATGGTTTAAGTTTTTATTATTATTGTTATTATTGGAAATTAGGTATATAATAATTGGTTAAATTGAATTTTTTTCATTTTTAAAATCAGATTTTTGAATGTATAAATAGATCTAAAAATTTTAAATACTTTTATTACTCCTAAATTTTACTCAACTTATATTTATAATTCTAATTGTTTTTATTAGTTTTTTACCAAAATTTAAATAAAAATAATTAAAAAATCTACCCAAAATGTCCAAACTGTAGAATGTTCAAACTATTGCTAAAATATTAAAAAAATAAGTGAAGTTGGGCATTGATTAAGTTGGATTATTGATTATAGTTTGATTTAGTATTAGTTATTAGGAGATACACGTTAAAGCTTGATTTAATCTTGTTTGGGAAGAGCGATAGTTTGTCTAAATGTAATCCACAATTGAATTGTTATTAATCTATAAACATGTTTTTGAGAAAACATATGCTTTTCAAAAGTTGGAAGCCTTATTCTTGGTGAAATCTCAATTAAATGATATCACACCTTGTGTTGGTAACACGTTGTAAGGTAGCTTTTTTTTCAACGTTAAAAAAAAATGTAATCTGTTATATTAAAATGAATCACAGTGTATAAAATAGGCCAATAGCCTTGCATGAAAGCAGCTTTCATTTGAAAATATCTATGACAAACTAGAAATCATGTGAAAAAAAACAGTAAAAATTGCTCATAGAGCTGAGAGCGAAAATCTACATCTATAAAACAACCCTATTACAGGGCATCCTATCAGTGCTTGTACCATCCTTACATAAGTTGCAAAACAAAACAAAAAACATAAAGTAGCCATAAGATCAAGCCTACTAAAAGGAACAATCAGGGATGTTGTATTTCTCTTTGTGACCATCTCTCAATAACCACTAAATGTGAAAGATATGAGGTCAAATCGAAGCATGACCCCAACCTGAAGCCATTCAACCCATACAAGATGTAGTTGGGCGTAACCATACCACACCTCCCGAGAAAGAGAAAAGTGGGGATGCCTAATCTAATCCATCGTTACACCGCAACCACAATCGAGCCATCGCCATCAGCTCTAACACCAATAGAGTCGTTGTCCCAATTGTAAGAGCCATCGCTAGAAGAGTCATAAGAAACAAAGAAAGGGGAAAGGGCCACTGACTTCGAGATGCACATCATCGTTTAGGAGCCACCGACAACCCACCAAAACCACACATATCGCTCCATAAATGTCGAGCTGAAGTTTCCTTCCCACCTTCGATGTCGTCGCCACTACCGCAAAAGAGACAGAAGCCACCACACTGGGGGTCACCCTGCAATGCACCTCCCCCACTCCATAGGAAAATATATCTCCCATAAACTCCTCATTCGACCATCACCGATAGCTGCTAAGTGGACAAAAGGGAGGGTGGTTAGGAAAGGAAACATAGTCGTCTGGTTCAAGTTGTGTATTCGACTCTCAAACCCTAAATTGGTACATAGGTGGATGTGTATATTTTGGGTGTGACAAGATGTTGTAAGGTAGTTGATAATGATTAATGACCTTTTTCATTAGGAAAAAAAAATACTTATAAATTAAAGCAGTGTTATATCCAAACATATTTTGTTGATATACACCATGTTACGTTGCACTTGTACCTAGCGCACCTTCAGGTGTACCCCAGGGAGAGAGGGCCATTTTTTTCGACCAGGGGGGGTGTTATCGAGCAATGGTGGTCATGGCTAGGCCCTTTGGTCCATCCTTTAGGATTATTATGTCTTAAGGGCGCTGCTAAGTGCCCTTTGTTAGATTTTTTAACCGCAAGGTTGGTGTACGAGTCTCCTAAGGGTTTACCACTAGGTCACATGGCTCCATATCTTGTTTATATGCTCCGGTGGCCTCTGCTTAAGCTATGATACATTCGTCTCCTTTCGCATCCACTTTGTACACCCTCCTAGCCCTTCAGTTAATGGTCACTTGCTCTCCTTGGCTCTATCTCCTGAGATGAGGTTATCGTCCCTATCATGCCTTTTTCATGCTTTGAGGAGGACGTTGGGGGATTTTACATCATTTTAGGGGTTATATGGGGTATAATACCCTCCCCCCATCCCACTCTAGCCTTTCGTTTGGAGTGATTCACTTATTTGAGCTTATTTTGGCACCTGGGGGAACAAATACCTCAGGTAGCCTACCTTAAGGCTACCTTAGGCCATATTTTTTTATTATTTCGTTTTAATTTTAAGTTGACATTTTATAATTCATATTGGCATGTTTTAAGGCATGTAGGCTTATATATTTTGTAAAAAGTGAGTGTGAGATTGAATATAAATAGATCTCCTCACTTTCATTTTAAAAGAAGACTCATGGGATACAACATTATGTTACTTTTTAACCCTTCTTAGGGCTCTTGGAGTGATGCGCACCTCTTGAGGAGACTTATTTTTATAGTTTAATGGAAATCTCTTGAAGTATATTTGGTTCTTTCTCTTTGCTAAGGTGATGCTAGAACTGTTAGCTTAACACATGCACAAGGAGGTATCTATGCTATTGTCTTGGTTTCTCTCTGTTAAATCTTGATGGATGATGCTTGTTTATGGTTGAATGGTAGCCATTAGTGTTGAATTTTGTCTAAACTAGGTCATTTCAACCTTTTGTCACCATAGTTTTGTGAAGGACATCCTCTGGAAGGAGTCCTTATAAGCTTGGGCCTTACGTCTCTGAGTTTTTCCCTAGCTAGGCTTCTTTTAATGAGCCCTTATGGTTGTTGGAGAAGGCCCTAGCCTGGTAAAATTTGGAAATACCTCTCAAGAGGAAGGTTGGCCACCTTCCTTGATGCCCTAGGGTTAGGGTAAAACCTTAAAACCCTTGGTTTTATTCTCATACAATTTTCCTTCAATTTAATTTCATTTTCATATGTTTATATTTGCATTTTACATGGTAGATTAGGGTAATTTTAGGTCTGTAATTTTATGTTAGAAACCCTAAAATAAAATAAAAAAATTGCACCTTCGAGCCTCCCTAAAATTCGGCTCCCTAAAATTTCGGTCCCTAAAATTCTGTACCCTCCCTAAAATTACATGCCCTATAATTTTGGACCCCCCCTAAAATTCCACACCCTAAACTTCTAGGCCTCCCTAAAATTTTGTGCCCTAAAATTTCGAGCACTACCTAAAATACCGTGCACAAAAATCTCAGGCCTGAAATTTCGGCTTGCTTCTTAACTCCATTAGGCACTGGTTATTAACTTTACACATTTGCAAGGTATATTTCATGTTTAAGTGTCTTTTGCAGAGTTGTCATTAGGGCTCTCCCCTAGGAGGTTTCAACTTCTGAAGAAGTTAGGAGACGTGACTAAGGTGATAATGGTCACTTTCTCCACATATGTTTGCTGGTGGCTTGGACTGCCATTTCATTCAGTAACATTTTGGCGCGGTTTTCTGGGACCTGAAATTCATTGAGGTGATTTATCTGGGCAAGAACGACATTTTGGTAAGTCTTGAAGTCCTTGATTGTATACGATTGCATATATTTTTCTAGAAAGGACTAACTTGTGGGCTTATCTAGCGACTCCACAAAGAACTCAGCCTATCCCATCAATCAGGTATGCCCTTGTTTTGTTTAGTACTTTGGTGGGATTTGCTTAACTAATCTGGCAGGTCTCTCCTGGCGACTCCAGTTGAAGAAAAATAAAAGAAGTACTCTATAAAGACAGGGAAGCCTGATGATATGGCCTCCAATTATGAATTGTGGATGGACATACTGGACTTTTCATGCATTCTGAGATTTCCACACAAATATGCCATTCAAGACGAACAGAAGTAATTTTTCCCATTATTCTAGCAATACAAGTACCATGCAGCAACACATGTGCAGGAATTCATGTGATTCCTCTGGTCAAGTAACATTGTACACAAAGACATCAAAATGAGGCTCTTTCTGGTATCCCTTCACTTCAAAGACAACTTGTCTATCAAGAATTGGTTTGAGGGTTTTCCTCGCAAAAGTGTTTCTTCACTCGAGCAGTTCATTGATGCATTCAACGTGGATTGGGATTATGCTATCAAATAATATGAAAGAAAGGCCATGATTGACAATATATGGGAAGAAACACTGGGAAATAGCCAGGAACAAGATGGTTCAAGCAAAGGAATCAAAGATGATATTCCATTTTAATTTATAAATATGGATAATCTGATTGCTACATAAATGGAAATAGGTTTCACTCCTCTTGATTTATCAAACTATTCAGGATATTCATATGAGTTACTAGAGATATTTTGGCATACCTTCAAGGGTGACCATGAAAATGTTGTGCATCATGTGGAATGGTTTATGACTTTGGCTTCAAAATATGGTATTAAAGAAGAAGATGTTTACATGTGATCATTTGTCCTTCACCTGGGAGGAAAGGCTCTCACTTGGTTTGTGGGCCTAGATAAAGGAACGATATCATCCTTTGTAGAATTGGTGGAAACATTCAGTAGCCACTAGGATTGAGAGCGACGCCACGAATGGATACTTCATGTCAAGCATGCAAGGGACTTGTTTAGTAAGCAAACCCAAAACAAGGATCAGGTCGATGCAACCATTGTTAAAGGTCTAAATGATGATATCTCAAGCACAGTAGATGAAGCTCCTCATCCAGATGAATATGATTGTGGTCCTACATATGAAGATCAAGAAGTCATAGTTGAAAAGGTTGAAGAACAGAAGGAAAGGGAGAGTTCTCCCTTCCAACATACTGTGACTCCTTATGACATATCAGATCTCTTAGAACATAATGACAAAAATTATGAGGGTGATGGTTATTGGACATTTATGGGTCCACCTTTCTATGATTCCTCGAGACTAGGTAGCATTATCTCCATACGTTGCAACAAGAAAAAACAACTTGATGAAGTTACTCAAGTTGAGCCACAATTTAACACTATTTGGGATGAAGAAATTCCAGCTACCTTAAGCAGGGATATTGAAGATATGACTTATGAATACCTTGTTGAAAGAGATATTATTATTCATTCTCCCTATAAGGCTAATGATGAAGAATGGCTCAACCCTTTTTCCACTATGATTCAAGATGAAACATCGACATACACTGCAGATGGTTCATTATGATGAAAAGTTTGAAAATTTGGGACCCTGTATCTCTAGTGATTATTCCATGATTTATCCGTCATATTTATCCAGCACCAAGGAAGGATGTTACACATAATATCCTTTTGCAAATATTCAGCCTATGGTGGGCTCATATTATCAGTCTTTGTTTTATTCCTCAAGAACCATTGAAGAATTTGTTCAGCCTGCTATATCCTATGTCAGTGAGTGATTAATAATGCATTTCAAAAATACTGAGGAAGTTTAATGTCCCTTTTTTGAAATTTTGGAGAAATGCACAGTTGGGCGAAATTCGAGCTTAACTAGTCATGACTCTAGAGGGTTCCAACTTTAACCATATGGTCCCAAATTTGAAAGGGAATGGTATGGTGAGTCTTAAAACATCCCAAGGTGGTTTATAGATAATTTTTATTATAATTTATACCTATGCAACCTTGTTTTAGGCTAATGACAAAAAAGACCAAAATTACTAGGAAATTGTGATGAGATCCCCCCTAGGGTGTAGGCCAACTGGTCTTCCCAAATCATGTACGAACATCCCAAATTTGTAAGAAGAGTATTGGGACTGATATAATACCTCATGTAATATCATTATACATGGTTATTAGTTCTGCAAACTGGTTATAGAATTCCACATTCGTTTGATAACATTCGGTGAAAATGCTTATGGGGAAATTGCATAACTAACTCGATTTTGACATATGAAAGGTAGAGTTAAAGGCTCAGATCAGAATGTGACATATAGAGACCATATAAAACATAAAAATTGCTTCCCAAACAGTTTTAATCACCATATAAATCACCTCATACAAGTCTTGAATACAACTCATTCAGTATGGGAGTCAAATACATGAAAACTAGTGAATTAGTAGCATGGAATTGCAAGAGTTTCACATATAGATTTCTTGGATTTCGACCCATAGAGAATAGGGACATGAAATTACAGAGTAAAACATCATATATGGCTGTCACAACATCATCAAACTCAGATAACATCCCTCATACAAATATGATACAAGACTCCTTCAAGATTGAAGCCAAAGTCATGGAAACTAGTGATTCAATGGCATGGGAATGCAAGAATTTCACATATGGATTTCTTGGATTTCGACCCACAGAGCATAGGGACATGAAATTACAGAGTAAAACACAATATATTTCTGTCACAAGATCATCCAAATCATAGAATATCCCTCATACAAATCTAGTATAAAACTACTTCAAGATTGAAGCCAAAATCCATGAAAACTAGTGATATAATGGCATGTGAATGCAAGCTTTCAACATAGGATTTTCTTGGATTTCAATATACATAGAATATGGGAATGAAAGTAAAAAGTATTTAATAATATATGGCTTCCCAAACATCATAAAACTCATATAAAATTCCTCATACAAATCTGATATAAAACCACTTCAAGATTGAAGCCAAATCCATAAAAACTAGTTATTCAAAAGCATGGGGAATGCAAGCCTGTCATACATGTATTTCTGATATTTGGACTTACTGAGAATATGGATATGATATTATAGAGCCATAAATCATACATAAAATCTTGGGAATCAACTATATTCATCAAATTGCAAGCACCACTCCAACAAGTGCGCCATCAACATGAGAGTGTGGGGGAATGCAGAAGAAGTATTGAGAGAATGGGGATATAGATGAGAATTTGACTGTATGGACATTCAACCTGAAAATAAAAACTCATTCATTAAGATCCCATCAGATTTCTGAATGGCCTCTCCATCAACCAACTTGGAAAGGAATCCAACTCCCTCGAAATTGGTTCACAAGCAGGGAAAGTGAACACTCACCGTGCAATGGACAATCAAAAGCTCTCCAAAATGCCAAAAAACAATTAACAAACTATCAAAATCTATTCTCATTCCTCATGAAATCCTTTTATTAAATTCATGAGACCTCCTAAGGTCTAATTTCCCTTCATGAGATTCTCCAACTCATCTTAGTGGTTTAGTAACTCTCATGACACTTGTCTTCCTCTTCATGCTCCAATTCTTTCCCCATTTCGAATGGATGCCTATAACTCCCAAATTCGACCTCTTGGTGGCTATTTTTATCCCTAACATGTCAGATTTTTCATATTTTAGAAATAAGGTCTGAATTTGTCATACTTGTCATAGAATCTTCCATCATTTGTTGTCATAGAGTGCATAGAATCTCCTTCCAAGTGGCACACCTTGTCTTCTAGTCTCTTCCTCTTCCATGGAAGTTGCCCTCCTTTACCAATTCGACTTCCTTGGATCATTATATGATATTTTACACCACATTACCATCCAATAATGTTGCATTACCTATGTGTTCGAATTTGGATGAATATCATGCCAAGTATGCGGGGAATCTAGTCACCCAGATTCTTCACAAGGTTCCAAGTGTCTTCATGAACTAATGCCACCTTATTTTCTTAGCATTTATCATTTATGTTGTAATTTCCCCTGTTACACCGAAATATCGTCACCCTCATGTTATGAGATAGGTATTCCCTTGTCTGCTCCAATCCCTCAAAGTTTTTCCTATAGAAATGACAGGCAAAAATATCCCCTTACAAATTTTCCTTCTGTTGAGCTGGTAATGCTCCTCTTCCATTGAAAAAAAGCGTTACCCAAGTCAGCATCGCTCCTAATACATGATCAAGAAGTGGTGCCACCGCTCCTTCCCTTAGTGCAAGAATCGTTACCCCCCTTAGCACCGCCTATTTTCTTCATTGGAGGAGCGGTGCTCGAGTTTTCAAGGAAAAAAGAGAAGCTTCGAGAAGCTTCTCAAAGTTGACCTCCGTGGAGCCTCACCCTTATGGTTTAGGACTAGTTGGAGCTTGATATCCTCCCTTTTAGGGTCTTATCTCCACCTCACCCATGAGATCGTCAACCATACCTATTCTCCCATGCCTTTAAATACTGGCTCACCCCCCACGAGAAAAAGGAGGAAGAATTGTGTTGCATACCCAAACTCTGTCAAAATAATTCTTGAGTCTTTGGAGACAAGGTGAAGTTAGAGGCAAGAATCCATTGGAAGTAACTCTCAACACCAAGGCATGAAGGTTGTAGTCTCTCCAATAATTTATTAATAAAAAAATGTCTTTTCTTTCTCATATTTACTGTTTCATGTGTATATATTGCTTGATTCCTTGGTCATGAGCATAGATCTAGTTGATTATATTGTATGCTATCATTTTTCTCTTGTTGTTTTCCATCTTTTACAGGTTCTTCTGTGAGGATAGCAAGGACAACCTTTGAGAGAAGTATCATGGAATTTCATTCGAGTGATTAACCAGATCTAGGGTAAGTTTAACATTTGGTTTTTATGTTTTGTTCTAGACCTAAACCATTCAGATCTAGGGAACCAACTCTTGTCTGCAGGAGGTGTGTATTTCCGGCTAACACCCCATTCAAATAATTGCATGGTAGGAAAATTCCATCAATCCTACTAGTTCCCTAGGTTGGGTGGAAACATTGGGAAGTTAATAAGGGAGCTAATAAATGGTGTTTAGACATTAGAAGGAATAAATATTTATTTAATTGAGTTAATTAAATGAATGCAAGTGAAAAATGAAATGCTATGGAGAATAGAGACACATGGAGACTATGGGGCCCACTCAAGCTAGAATTCCTATGTTAAATGGCATCCTCCTCTTGCAATCTCGAATCTATGGGAAGCCTAATGTTTTTGGATGGATTATATTAAGGTTAATATACTTGTACATATACTTCATAGGTTTAATTTGGGATGAATTGTAACTTACATGGGGAGAGGAAGAGCCAAATGGGAGTTTCATGGACACTTGGCTAGATTCCCCTTACATTTATGACATCTATGACACCAATGATGGAGATTCTATGACAGTTATGACATGAGTAAGATATGAAGGATGAAATATGACATATCTGACATGTTAGTCCTGAATAGAGAATCGTAGAGGGTGCTCATGGGATTTGGAGAAGGCCAAGAGGCTCTGACTCAAATTTGGGAGAAGAGGGAAGGTGAACAGAGAGGCCACATGGCATAGCCTGAGCAGCCACACCAATTCAACTTGGATTTGGTTTATGGATGGATTTGGAACCTTATAAGACCAATAATGTTTATAAAATTCAGGGATCATCCATGAGAAGGCGCTTTTGATCATTTATGAAAATTGTTATTGTGAAGAGATAGAGAGCTAGTGGATGACTAGTTCATGCCTTAGCCAATTTCGAGGGTGAAAGATTCCCATCCTAGTTGGTGTTTGGAGAGGCCAATCAGGTATTTCAAGGAGATTAAATGGAGTCATAAGTTACAGGTGCAAGATACATCATCTCATGGACATATCGATTTCAACTTGTTCTTCCTTTCATCTCAAGTTTTCTCACCATATTTCAGCTCTATGGAGTGAGGCGCACTTGGTGAGACATTCATCTATTTGAGGGAGATTCTCTTGATCCAATATTTTGTATTCTGATTTAAATTCTCTGTTATTTAAGTTTATAAATCTCTCAGGTCGAAATGCCAAGAAATCTCATGTATTATTGCTCAATAATGAAGAAACAGTGCCATTTCCCCACTACCTTGTTGTAAACCCTTGTAATCTTGATGGATTCGAATGGATGTATAAACTATTGATGATTTATGAATGAATGGAATTTCATTAAAGTATATTATGGGTTTCATGTTCAGTAACATATATTTTGTGGCCATTGGGTCGAATTTCATAGCAATTGGAGCAAACTACACCTCATTTCCCAAAGGGTCCAAAACTAGTTTTTTATATCTGATTGAAAGAAGTGATAACAACCATGGGAGGTCGATTGGTTATGCATATGAGTCTTTGATAATGTATTATACACATCCCATTATTAAATTTAATAATTTGAGTGGGTTTCTGCACATTTGGGAAGCCATTTCTACCACTTACCCCGGGGGGGATTTGAGCCCAAAATTGCTAGTAAAATTATCTATCTTGTTCATAATTTAGTACAGAATTTCAGAAGTGATTGGAGGGCCATAATAAATCCCTAAAAATAATAAT
The DNA here is from genome assembly GCA_001517045.1 of Pseudotsuga menziesii. NCBI lineage: Eukaryota > Viridiplantae > Streptophyta > Pinopsida > Pinales > Pinaceae > Pseudotsuga > Pseudotsuga menziesii. Next base: position 51,555 of record LPNX010840215.1, read on the forward strand.
TAATTTATTATATCATTCATACACCTTCTCTGAATATTTGGGAGCAATTGGGCTGATTTGGAGACCAAGACACTCAAACTAGTCAAGAGCCAAAATTTTGAAAAAATTGGAAAATTGGGCATATTGGTAAAAAATTAAAAAGGGACATTACAAGTGGTATCAAAGCATGGTCTTGGCACCTGATGGTGTTAACAAGGATTCAAATCAATAAACCACCACCCTTAGAATCTGAATTAGAAGGTGCTCGGCTTGTAGAAGAAGAACTAGAAGAAAAAAGGTACATTTGACTAAAGCTATGGCTCACAAGGGAGAAGACTACACTAAGGAGAAAATGGAGTATCTCAAAATTATAAAACCCCTATTTTAATAAATATCCAAGTACATGACCCAACATATATCAAAATTATTTGAATTGATGGCCAGTCAAATGGGAAGCAAAGGGATAATAGGAGATAGTGGTAGTTCACAATCAGCATAAAAGAAGACAATGGTTGAGCACATTTTCTCACAAACAGGACCTCATAATAGACCCCATGAATTTCAGAGCACACCAAGGCCTACTTCACCTAAATTTATTATTCCCAAAGAAGAGACTAACATTCAATTTGAAATTCATACAATAACAAAAGAATGGGTTAAATTGGATGAAGAGTGTAGGAGAAGTATAACATTTGAGCAGTACTTCACCATTGCAAACAAACTCAAAAAGAAGGAGGACAATAAGTCTCTACACCAAAAAAAATAATTGAATTGTGCCATAGGTAAAGTGCCACTTCCTGCTTTTGATGGTTCATCTCAAAGATCTACTAACACTTGGGCGCAAAAATTGGATGTGTATTTTCAGCAGAATCCAATGGTGGAAGAAGATGCTTTAAAAATGGCTATTTTGCACTTGGATGGAGATGCCAATGAATGGTGGTTCCATGGCCTAAAATCCTTGGGTCATAATCAGATTAAAACATATGAAGAATTTGTTGACAGGGTATTATAAAGGTTTGAGCAAAAAGATCCAATTTGTCTTTCAAAGAACTAGCACAATTGAAGTAGGTAGGTACTCCTATTGAGTATATGTTGGAATTCCAAAGATTATTAGTTAAGGTGGCTAATGTATCTATGGGAGGGTTAGTATTGTTGTTCACTGAAGGTTTGGTATAGCCCTTAAAAATTTTGGTCAAATCCCACAAGCCTACTAACTTAAATGATGCAATGAGCTTTGTTATCCAACTTTTCGTACCATAAGTTGGGTTACCTGAGGAGCCGCCGGTTGACAGACTTGTTCAAAGTATGATTCCAGTGTATCAGTTGATCCGTCTGCTTGTCTAGCCAATATTGGCT
>LPNX010840215.1:55497-88251 GCA_001517045.1 Pseudotsuga menziesii
TTGACTAAAGATCTTCAAAATGTGCTTCCTAGAACAACATTTCCTCCCAAGCCTAACTTCAGATTTGAAAGAAAGCCTTGGAAAAAGAATGCACCTGATAAGAAGTTTTTGCAAAGAGATACATCTAAAAATAATAAGAAAGAAGGACAAAATAGGGATGAACTTCGAAGGAAAAAATTGTGCTTCACATGCTTCCAACCATGGACACCTGGGCATAAATGTGCTAAAGGAAAAGCTCAATACATAGAAGTATTTTCTGATAATGATGAGTATGAAAGGGGTATGGATGAAGAAGGGAAGATTTCAGATTTCAGATTCAGAGGAGGCATATGAGACAGCAGATGAAGAAGAAAAACAAGAAGAAAATCATCCTTCACCGGACAAATCAAGAATGGCAGTAATTTCAACAGTGCCTCGCTATCACACTATTCGATGCAAGGGTGTGGTATTGGAACAAAGAGCTTCAATTTTGGTAGATGGAGGAGCTACACATAATTTCATTGATGCAGAGATGGTGGAGAAAAGAAATATACCAAGTGAACCATTCGATGGCTTCACAGTTGTCATTCCAAGTCACAACACAATGCAATGCAACAGATGGGTTCCAAAGCTGCAAGTCACCTTAGGTAACTATACTTTTGTTGATAGTTTTTATGTGGATGATGTTGCTGATACTAATGTACTATTGGGAGTGCAATGGATATATTCTATAGTAGATCATTCAGTAAATTATCAAATTCCTAAAATTAAATTTCAAGATTCAACAGGTGTACTAAGGGTTGTGAGAGGGCAACACACTTACCCAAGACAGGTAGTAAATTGCAATAGTATGAGATCTATATTGAGGCATGGTGATATAGAATGGGATGTTGAATTTTATATCACCTCTCCCAAGCCAAAAATCAAATTTTTTAGACACCCAAACGAGATAGAGACACTTTTGCACAAATATGAAAAAGTTTTCAGAGATCTTCCACATGGTAGACCACCTGATAGGGGGGTTGAGCATAACATTGTTTTGGAGGAGGGTACTTCACCCATTCAGATACCACCTTATGGGCATCCCAAGAAGTTCATAGATGATATTGATAAGGCCATTCAAGGAATCTTAGAGTTGGGACTCATTATACCAAACTCTATCCCTTATGCTTCTTCAGTAGCATTGGTAAAGAAAAAAGATGGAACTTTGAGGATGTGTATAGACTTTAGAGCTTTGAACAAGAAGACCATCAAGAATAGATATAATATCCCTAGGATTGATAAGCTCATGGATGAGCTATTTGGAGCTAATTACTTTTCCAAAATTGACCTTAGATCTGGTTATCACCAAATTCGGATGAAGGATGAAGATGTATAAAAGACTACTTTTCGATGTCATTATGGTCACTTTGAGTTTCTTGTTATGCCATTTGGGTTGACTAATGCTCCAGCTGCATTTCAAGCATGTATGAATAGAATTTTTCACAAGAATCTTAGAAGGTTTGTTTTAGTCTTCTTTGATGATATTCTCATTTACAGTAAAACTTGGGAAGAGCACTTGCAACACCTAGAGATTGTGTTGAAAACTTTGCAAGAACAATCTTTATATGCTAAGATGTCTAAATGTGAATTTGGGATGAAAGAACTATTATAGCTTGGGCACATTATTGGGAAAGATGGAGTGAAAGTGCACATGGAAAGGATCAGGGCTATCTGAGAATGGCCATCACCAAAAAACATCACAAAATTAAGAGGCTTCATTGGAATATGTACATACTACATGAAGTTTGTGAAAGGGTTCTCCAAGTTGACTTCTCCACTCACTAATTTGACTAAGAAGGATGCTTTCAAGTGGAATGAAGAGGCTGAAAAGGCCTTCCAAAAAATTAAAGAGGTAATGAGTAGTTGTCCCATACTTGCATTACCTGTTTTTTCTAAGCCTTTTGTTATTTAATGTGATGCCTCAGGTGGAGGAGTAGGGGTTGTCCTAAAGCAAGGCCAACACCCTATAGCCTTTGAGAGCAGAAAGTTGCAGCCTCATGAAAAGATTTACTCCATATATGACAAAGAGATGTTGGACATCATGCATGCCTTGGCCAAATTCCGACAATACTTGGTAGGCAACAAGTTTGTGGTGAAAACTGACCACAATAGTCGAAGACACTTCCTTACCCAAAAGGATCTAAATGAAAGGAAACAAAAGTGGGTAAGAAAGATCCAAGCTTATGATTTTGATATTGAATATGTGAAAGGAAAGAATAACATTGTAGCAGATGCATTATCTCGAAGACCTTCTTTTTCTCTCATGGACATTGCTAAAAATTTGAAAGGCATGTTACTAGTTGAATATGCCAAAGATAAGTTTGCTTGTGATGTATTAGATGGACTCATGGGAGATGATAACTACAAAATTTTGAATGGTCTGATATACTATAAGGGAATAATTTATTTGGTTTGAGATTCAAAGCTTCAATACAAAGTTTTGCAGGAATCACATGATTCCCCACTAGCAGGCCATCTGGGGATGTTCAAAACCTATAGGAAACTAAGGCAAAGGTTCTATTGGAAGGGGATGAAGGAAGATGTTCAGAAGCATGTGAATGAATGTAAGGTATGTCAGAAAAACAAATCATAACTCACATACCCAGCTGGTTTATTACAACCATTTCCCATTCCAGAGCAAAAATGGGACAGTATATCGATGGATTTCATCATCGGTTTGCCAAAATATTTGGGCAACGATTGCATATATGTGGTAGTGGATAAATTAACTAAGTTTTATAATTTATTTGTTTTTACATCCTCTTTTAGTGCTGCACAAGTGGCTGACCCTTTTTTCAAAGAAATCTTCAGATTGCATGGGCTCCACAAGAGCATTGTGAGTGACAGAGATGGTAGATTCATGAGTGCTTTTTGGCAAGAATTTTTCAAATTGGTGGGCACTCAGTTGACTCCAAGTACAAAATACCATCCCCAAACTAATGGACAAACTGAGAGGGTGAATGAATGGTTGGAAGGGTACCTCCGAAACTATGTGGGAGAACAGCAAAAATCTTGGACAAAATGGCTACACCTGGGTGAGTTTTGCTACAACACAACCTTTCACATGTCAATAGGGATGTCTCCTTTCAGAGAATTATATGGTTATTATGCACTTACATTTTATGATATGATATTTGGTGATAGTAGAGCTCCAAAAGCTAAATATTGGGTGGAAGAAAGCCAAGAAATTTTAAAGCTTTTAAAAGACAATTTGCAGGTTGCCCAAAATCAACAAAAACAATATGCAGATAAACATAGAGAGGAAAAGACCTTTCAGGTTGATTATTTAGTGTATTTGAGGTTGCATCCATAAAAACAAACATCAAAAGGAATGGAGCAGAAAAGCTAAATCCAAGATACTATGGGCCCTACAAGGTAATCCGAAAGATTGGAGAATTAGCATATGAGTTGGAACTTCCGGAAGGGAGTACAATTCATAATGTATTTCATGTTTCTTGTCTCAAGAAATATATTGGTCAGCAAATTGTAATTTCAGATACACTCCCTCCTTTGGATGATGAAGGACAACTCACACTTATTCCAGAAAAGGTTTTGAAGACAAGGGAGAGAAGATTGAGGAGCAAAACAATCAAAGAATACTTGGTGCAATGGAAGGATCTACCAAGTGAAGATGCCACATGGGAAGAGGAGAATATTTTGCAGCATCTAAATATAAAATTGCTTGAGGACAAGCAATATTGGGTGGGGAGGACTATAATGTCCCCATTCAAATAATTTCACTGGCAGGAAAATTCCATCAATCCTACTAGTTACCTAGGTTGGGTGGAAACATTGGGGAGTTAATAAGGGAGCTAATAAATGGTGTTTATACATTAGAAGGAATACATATTTATTTAATGGATTTAATTAAATTAATGCAAGTTAAAAATGAAATGGCTACGGAGAATGGAGACACATGGAGACTGTGGGGCCCACTCAAGCTAGAATTCCTATGTTAAATGGCATCCTCCTCTTGCAATCTTGAATCTATGGGAAGCCTAATGTTTTTGGATGGATATAAGGTTAATATACTTGTCCATATACTTCATAGGTCTAATTTGGGATGAATTGTAACTTACATGGGGAGAGGAAGAGCCAAATGGGAGTTTCATGGACACTTGGCTAGATTCCCCTTACACTTATGACATCTATGACACCAATGATGGAGATTCTATGACAGTTATGACACAATTCAGATATGAAGGCTGAAATATGACATATATGAGATTTCAGGCATGAATAGAGCATCTTAGAGGGTGCTCATGGGAGTTGGAGAAGGCCAAGAGGCTCCTACTCGAATTTGGGAGAAGAGGGAAGGTGAAGAGAGAGGCCACATGGCATAGCATGAGCAGCCACACCAATTCGACTTGGATTTGGAACCTTAGAAGACCAATAATGTTTATAAAATTCAGGGATCATCCATGAGAATACCCTTTTGATCATTTGGGAAAATTGTTATTGTGAAGAGAGAGAGCTAGTGGATGACTAGTTCATGCCTTAGCCAATTTCGAGGGTGAAAGATTCCCATCCTAGTTGGTGTTTGGAGAGGCCACTCAAGTATTTCAAGGAGATTCAATGGAGTCATAAGTTACAGGTGCAAGCTACAACATCTCGTGTACATATCAATTTCCGCTTGTTCTTCCTTTCATCTCAAGTTTTCTCACCATATTTCAGCTCTATGGAGTGAGGCGCACTTGGTGAGCTATTCATATCTTTGAGGGAGATTATCTTGCTCCAGTATTTTGTATTCTGATGTAAATGCTCTGATATTTAAGTTTAGAAATATCTTAGGTCGAAAGGCCAAGAAATATCATGTATTATTGCTCAATAATGAAGAAACAGTGCCATTTCCCCACTACCTTGTTGTAAACTCTTGTAATCTTGATGGATTCGAATGGATGTATAAAATATTGATGATTTATGAATGAATGGATTGTAATTAAAGTATATTATGGGTTTCATGTTCAGTAACTAATAATTTGTGGCCATTGGGTCGAATTTCATAGCAATTGGAGCAAACTACACCTCGTTTCCCCAAGGGTCCAAAACTAGTTTTTTATATCTGATTGAAAGAAGTGATAACAACCATGGGAGGTCAATTGGTTATGAATATAATTATCTGATAATTTATTATACACACAACCTGCTTCGATTTAATAATTTTAGTGGGTTTCTGCACATTTGGGAAGCCATTTCTACCACTTACCCCGGGGGGGATTTGAGCCCAAAATTGCTAGTAAAATCATCTATCTTGTTCAGAATTTAGTACAGACTTGAAGAAATTATTGGAGGGACATAATATATCCATGAACATAATAATTAAGTTATTATATCATTCATACACCTTCTCTGAATATTTGGGAGCAATTGGGCTAATTTGGAGACCAAGACACTAAAATTAGTCAAGAGCCAAAATTGTGAAAAAAATTGGAAAATTGGGCATTTTGGTAAAAATTTAAATAAGGGACATTACATATGTGACCCAATTAAATGTGAATATGGTAAACTAAATTTCTTTTGGGTCCCATAGCCCCTTATTACAAAATTTATGTCTCCATCTCAACCTAGGGAACTAGTAGGTTGGTGAAACATTATTTGCAAATAGTCTTATTTGGAAATATTTAACTGGGGACATGATAGGAAGGTAGGTGGATAGGTACAATATTCATTCCTTAGTTTCATAGTATTTATTTTTTATCTTTTCATATGAAGCACAAAGGTATGCATTATATAGCTGACAACTTCATAATTTCAAGGATTATTGGGGTTACTAAGCTTGTCAAAGCGATGCCTCTCCATGGCACCAGTTTCAGGTCTTCTAGGTTCTTAACAAGGTTTGGTTTCCTTCCCTCACCTAGATAAAAATCCTGGTACAAACTCAACCTATCATCGATGAGGTATTATCATGGATTACATTAAAGGACAAAGGTAGGATATCAGGTATGAATTGCCTACTCAGATGGTTACATTGGTGGTATTATTTCACCTAACCTACTTTGATTGGCAGGCTTAGGTAGGGTTAGTTGCATTAGCATATTTATGTGCATTGCATTTGATGTCTTTTCATTGTCTAATTAGTTTTCATTGTTCTTAGTTTGTTTTCCTCATTTTGCGAACAAGGCAGGACGAAAGTGTCTTCCCTTATATGATTTTAATCCTCTCGGACATTTGATATGTGTGTAGGTATACATGTACCACTAGATTCACAGGTTCTCGAGCACTCCCGAGAAGAGCACTTGTCCCGCAGTTCGAGTCAGTGTTACGCTGCACTTGTACCCAACGCACCTTCAGGTGTACCCTAGGGAGAGAGTCCCAGTTTTTTCAACCAGGAGGGGTTTTATCGAGCAATGGTGGTCATGGATGGGCCCTTTGGTCCATCCTTTAGGAGTATTATGGATTAATGATGTTGTTGACTGCCCTTTGTTGGGGTTTTTAACCTCGGTGTTGGTGTCAGGATCTCCTAAGGGTTGACCACTGGGTCACATGGCTCCATATCTTGTTTATGTGCTCTCGTAGCCTCTACTTCATCTATGAGACATCCATTTCCCTTTGCAACCACTTTAAACACCCTCTTGGCCCTTCAGTTATGAGGGCATTGAGGGATTTTACAACATTCTAGGGGTTAGATGGGGTATAACGCCCTCCCTCCATCCCACTCCAACATTTTTTTTGGAGTGATTCGCATATTTGAGCATATTTCAGCACCTGGGGTTACAAATACCTTAGGTAGCCTACCTTAAGCCTACCTTAGGCCATATTTTATTATTAATTTGTTTTAATTTTAAGTTGACATTTTATAATTTCACATTGATGTGTTTTAAGGCATGTAGGCCTCGATATTTTGTAAAAAGTGAGTGTGAGATCATAAAAATAGATCTCCTCACTTTAATTTTAAAAGAAGACTCATGGGATAAAACATTACGTTACTTTTTTTCCCTTCTTAGGAATCTTGGAGTGAAGCACACCTATTGAGGAGACTTCTCTTTTTGGTTTAATGGAAATCTCTTGAAGTATCTTTGGTTCTTGCTATTTGCTAAGGTGATGCTAGAATTGTTAGCTTAACACATGCACAAGGAGGTATATATGCTCTTGTCTTGATTTCTCTTTGTTAAATGTTGACAGATGATGCTTGTTTATGGTTGAATGGTAGCCATTAGTGTTGCATTTTGTCTAAACTAGGTCATTTTCAGCCTTTTGTCACCATAGTATTGTGAAGGATGTCCTCTAGAAGCAGCCTTTATAAGCTTGGACCTTAGGTCTTTGAGTGTTTCCCTAGCTAGGCTTCCTTTAATGAGCCCTTGTCAATGTTGGAGAAGGCCCTAACTTGAATTTTTTTTTAAATACCTCTAAAAGGAAGGCTCGTCATCTTCCTTTATGCCCTAGGGTTAGGGTAAAACCTTAAAACCCTTGGCTTTATTCTCAAACAAATTTTCTTCAATTTAATTGCATTTTACATGGTAGATTATGGTAATTTTAGGTATGCAATTTTATGTTAGAAACCCTAAAAATAAAAAAACAATTTTTTTGCACTTTTGGGCCTCAAATTATGGGCCCTAAAATTCTATGCCCTATAATTTCAGACCCTCCCTAAAATTTCAGGCCTTAAAAGTATGCGTCATAAACTTTCAGGCTTCCCTAAAATTTCAATCTATCCCTAAAATACCGCGTCCTAAAAGTTTGGGCCCTCCCTAAAATACCGTGTACTAAAATCTCGAAATTTTAGCCTATTTCTTGACTGCATTAAGCACTGGTTACTAACTTTACAAATTTGCAAGGTATATTTCGTGTTTAAGTGTCTTTTGCAGAGTTGTCATTAGGGCTCTCCCTTGGGAGGTTTTGACTTCCAAAGAAGTTAGGAGATGTGACTAAGGTGATATTGGTCACTTTCTCCACATATGTTTGTTGATGGCTTGGACTGCGATTTCATCCAGTAACACACCCTTCAAGTGTACACAAAAAATATTAAAAAATCATAAATTAATTAAACAACAACAACAACATAACTTGATGTGTGACTCTAAAATAATTGAAAGACCATTAGCATGATTAACAAGAGGAAGGAGCCAAACATTAGGAGACATCATCATGAACCCCAAAACTAGAAACAACATGCTATAAATCAATAATAATAAGTTCTTAGTCATTATTGCTAAGTTTAGGTAGCCTCTCATCTTCATAAATAAAAATTAGAAATGCATATAACTTATCATTATAATGAGCAATGCTCCCTCGTATTTTTCATGGGTTAACCCACTCAACATTGTCACTGATCTCGCAATTGTCATGACCAAACTATATGAACTAAAGAGGTTCTAAGTGGATCTCTGGTCAAAATGCATGGGATTCCTAAAAATCAAGATGTTATTATAGGTCAATCGCATCCATTCATGGATTTTGCACTTATATGTGAATCTACTTGTATAAGCTTATAAATATCAAGGAGTTGCCATACAAGAGAAAGAACATATAATACACATATGTGAATAAATGAAGCATCGTTCCTTCTCTTCCCAATGAAAACATTTTTTTTCACTCTTATTAACTATCATGAGGCTTAAAACTCTATAGTCAATGGGCGTTTATCCCCTAACAAAGTTTCTTTTGATGTTATCGAAGCAAACAAAAACTGATCATAAGAAGTCTCTTCTAATCCAAGCAAATTCAACAAGTAAACAAAACCAAAATATATATTTAAACATTTTAGCTTAACCACATAAAATAGATCTAAAATGAAAAACCCCTAAGTGAGTAAGCTCCCTTTGTTTTTTAGAGAGAAAAAATTTCAACCCTTTTTAATTAAATCAAAGGACCTATTACAAACCAAAAAGTAAATATACCATCGATTACAAATACCAACATACCAATATGTTCATGCAATGCACTTCTAGAGAATATAAACTATCTATCGACATATTCAAAAAGTCTAGCTGAGTTCTATGTTGTCCATCATAAACTAATAGTTCTCCCCACCTGCCGTGTACAAAAACTGATTCAATTTTTTCACCATTTTACCGAAAAAAAAGAGATTTTCAGAAAATTCATGATTTAACACTCCATCCACAAATTCGTGAACTATAAGATTTCCTGCAGAATGCTCCAATGCCTCCTTCGAAAGACGATCTGCCAATTGATTGTGCTCATGATATATATGCTGACAAGTAAATGAGTTGAAACCATTTACTAATTCATCAATCCTTTTGCACCAATGTTCAAGAGTGAGCACTTTTAGTCTGGTTCTCCCATTAACCCAATCAATAACCATCATTGAATCCACATGGACTCAGATGTCGGGTAGCCCCATAACACGAGCAACATATAGCAAACCATAGAGGGCCAGTAATTCGGCCCTGGAATTAGTGTTGTGTCCACATCCCAGCCTGATCGAGTAGAAGATGTCACTGCCAATGTATAGGACTACACCCACGCCACCTACATTGATGGTTGTTGTGCCATCAAAGAAACCTGTGGCATCAAAACATTGTGGCCCAGGACCAATATTCATGTGTTTGCATCTCCTAAATGTTGTTGGGTAAGCCACAACCAAATCCAAGCAATAACAAACTGTAGTCTGTACCGTAGGAATTTTACCAGAAAAAACCCAAGCGTTTCTACACAACCAAATGGCCCAGTTACATAAAAAAAGCAGAAAACTAGGCTCACCTCCATTGTTGACCCAATATGCTAATACATTCAACAAACCAATTGCCTCACAACTATGAACCAAACCCAAATGATTCAATACCAACCTACGAACTTTTTTTCCAAAGGAACAATCCACAAATAGGTGATGTACCGACTCACCATTACAACGACAAAGGTGACAAATATTTGGGTCGATCCATCTCTTCCTTATCAGATTGTCCAAGGTACTAATTTTATTCCTCATGCACAACCAAGAAAAACATTTAATCTTCAATGGGATCTACCATTTCCATAAATCCTTTTTCCAACGCCAACATTGTGTATTATCCCAAGTAGATACAACAATGTAGTGATATGTTGAGTGGGCCGCATCCTGTCCAATTGTTTTGTTGTAATACCAACTCAGAACATGAAGTTCGTTTTTTAATCTTAAGCCAATAGACCACAGAAACTCACTGTAAGAACCCCACTCCTCCTTCCAAGTTCCACCCAATTCAAGGTCTTCAGCTGGCAACGAATATGAACCATTTGTAATGCCAAACCTGGGAGTGCAAATATGACCCAAGGTCACAATGCCATAATTGTACAAATAACTGATCAAAGGCTACAGCAATGAGCACAAGCCCTCCATCCCAACCAAAGGGTCTACACCAATCATCGTTGAGTGTCTAGAACCAACCTTCCAGCATAAAGATTTACAAATCCACCCAAGCACTCTAAGGAAACCATTCCAAATAATGGATGTATTTCTAGCAGAGTAGGATCCCAATCTGAACCAATCCGAAAGGGAAAGCTTTTTCAAGTATTTTACCTTCAACACCTGAATCCATATGCCATTCCCAGGAACAATTGTCCACAAACTTTTAACCCTTAAAGCATCATTGAACCCATTTAAGTCTTTAATGTTCCACCCTCCCAAATCATAAGGTCGAGACAATAAATCCCATATAGCTAAGTGAAATCCCTTCTTAACAGCACAACCACCCCACAGAAAATTGGCCATCAATCTCCTAATGGAATTCATAACAGAGTAAGGAATTTTCATTAAGGAAAACTAGTAAACTGGTAATGCACCCAACACCGATTTTAGGAGAATAAGGTGGCCCCTAGTGACAAAAATCTAAAGGTCCAGTGACTGATTTTTTGTTCAAAACACTTGATCAACCAACACCAGTCCACCACGCTATAATCCAAAGTCTTGAGCCAATATCCAAGATATTTAAAACCGCTTCGAATGGAATCCATCCTATAGGGGAAGACTGCCTTAACCTACTCGATAATGCCAAAAGATAGATTGTTAGAAAGAAAAGATTATTTATCAAAGCTAATCGCCATACCAGTAGTAGCCGTGAAGAGATCAACAATAAGTCTAAAATGTTTCCATTTCATGCAGGAGCCAAATCCAAACAACATCACATCATCCACAAACAAAATGTGAGTGATCGATAGCATGGAAGATATCTTAATCCCACGGATTAGACCCAAATGCTTTTCCTTGTGTATAATTAGGCTCAATCCCTCGACCATCAAAAGAAACAACAAAGGAGATAATGGACACCCCTGTCGGAGTCTACAGCTAGCAGAGAAAAAAGAAGAGGGCCTCCCATTAATCAATACCGTAAAGTTTGCGGTGGAAACACACTCCATGATCCAGTTAACAACTTCCATTGTTAAACCAATTTGCAGCAAAACCAGTCTCAGGAATGTCCAGTTGACGCGGTCGTAAGCCTTTATCATGTCCATTTTGAGTATGAGAGCTTCCATATTTTTAACTTTAATGGAGTGCATGAACTCTTGAGTGATCCCCATCGCCTCATAGATTTTCCTTTTCTTCAAAAAGCTGAACTATTCCTCCAATAATACCTCAGCAAGTATGGGCTTCATCCTGTCAAAGAGGATTTTGGTAATCACTTTGTAAATTAAATTACAAAGTGATATGGGCCAAAAATCTGTAAAATGACGCGGCTTACCACATTTGGGAATTAAAGCGATTTAAGTCGCATTCAGAATGAGTGGATTGCAACCATGGACCTTGCCATATTCCACTGCCTATAAAATGTCATTTCCGACAAGATTGAAAAAAGCCAGGTAAAACTCAACTGGCCAGCCGTCCGGCCCCGGTGCCTTGTCTTTTGCAAAACCATGAAGAACCACTTCAATTTCTGTCAAATTAATAGGTCTACCAATATTGTCAGCCTCAACATATGAAAAAACCCTAGGACAGAGGCTAAGAACCTTGATTTTACTCTACAAGTGTATCAGTTCCTCATCACAAAAGACCTGCTCAAAATGATATTTCCCCACCGCCATCAATGCCTCATCATCAGATATAGAATTACCTACATGATCAATCGAATCCCATACAACATTTGCATTTCTCCATGCACTTGCATATTGATGAAAAAACTTAGAGTTGGCATCCCCCAAGGCGATCCAGATCACCCTACTCTTAAGCCTTATAGTAGCAGCTTCGAATGACAAAATATCATCTTTGCGTTTCTTCAATTCTGTTAATAACACCGTCTCATCAAAAGTTAAAACCCTCGTCATGGTCGAAAGAAGGAGATCAAGGATCTGCTTCTCAATCTCCACCAAAACACGTTTATGATCAAGTTTCTTCTTTTTCCCAAGTGATAACAGTCGACCTAAGAACCTTAAGTTTCTTAAGCAGAGTATAGATGGGATTAGATTCAGAAATGGAACAACAATTTGTAACCCAAGTATGTATGATGAATTCATCGAAATCATCCACCTACAACCACATATGGTTGAATCTAAATGGATAGGGGACCTTCTCCCGCCCACCCTTCCATTCCAAGCAAATAGGGAAATGATCCAAAATTTCAGAAGGCTGAACCCAAGTTCTGTAGCGTGGCATCAAAGAAGAGTTCAGCCACCAAAAAACCATCGAGCCTTTTTCCAATACCATATATACCCACCCGTCCATTCCTCCAAGTGGGACGAATTTTTGTAGGTACAACATCAAGTAAATGTCATGAAGTGATCAAATTGCGGAAAAATAAGCCCAAAGGGTCGCATCTGGTGTTTCCCCCCCACACCTTAGCAGCCAAAGTTGTGAAGTTTAGGTCACCTACAATCACGAGGTGGTTAAAATTTAATAACCCCTTCGAATTGATGGAGTTCCAGAAACCCTCCCTATTGCAATAAGGAGTGTAAATGTTTAATAAATTCCACATGCAATGCAATCCCACAGCCACAACTTCAATCACTATGCCAGCCTCAGTCACAAATGCCTTGCAGCAAAAAAGACCCAGATCCCACACCACCAACAATCCCTTGACTATCTGATAACGTCAACAACACAAAATTCCCATCCCGGGAAGAACTTGGAAAATACCCTAAGCGCCCTCTAGGAATCGCAGAGGGTTTCTTGGATGAAAACCATATTTGGTTGTAAAGAGGAAAGCAAAGAATGGAGGGCTAGTTGTTTAGGGCACCCTCCAAACCCCAAAACGTTAAAGGATACAAGACGCATCTAAGAACCACCAATCCGGGAATACTATGCTCTAAGAAACCCATCAAGTGCAGTCAATGCCAGACTATGATTTTTGTGCACAACCTCCTTGATCCTAGTAGAAAGAGGGATATATGGACCCTTTCCCTCCTCAGTACCAATACCCCAACAATCCCTCCTCGGTTTCTCCTTACGAGACCTCCTTATAGTGACATTTTCATGTTTGAAAGAAGATAAAGGCAGAGTGGAAGGTGAATCCTGTGGTTTGTCCGAGAAAATGGATAGTGAAACCCTAAGAGAAGGGTCAGCAAAGGATGGTGACACAGTAGGTATTTCCTCCATACTAAGTCCTGAAGAAGGGGATAAGTGCCCCTCACACGAGGACTCAGACACAGTAGAGTCCTTCAGGCGAGATCCCCCATCCAGACAGATACCATTAACCCCCCGATCTAGGTCATCAGTCACACCGACATAGTCATCCCTGACCCCTTCACCCTCCACGGTTACCCTAACAGGTGCGCTAGCACCTGACTCAAATCGGTCCCCTAACAACTCCCCAAAACCAACACCAACAACAAGGGGAGCAATAGTATGGGACTGCTCACGACCCTTCAAATTCACAACACTGCCACCATTACGACCCCCAGTTAAAGCACCACGAGCCATTTCATCGATGGCAACCAATTCATCTGCGCGGAGACTTTACCCTCTTATGACTCCATTTGAAGTGAGTAAGCTCCCTACTAATAGGAAAGCCTCAAAACAAATAAATCATTTGTACATAAAGGTTAAGAAACACTCTCACATCTAAAATGCAAAACCCCTAAGCTAGTAAGCTCCCTACCAATAGGAAAGCCTCAAAACAAATAAAGCATTTTTACATAAAGGCTGAGAAACACTCTCGCATGATGCAAACCTTGAAAAGGCACATCTTTTGCAAACCTTGAAAATGCATATCTTTTGTTTTGACTTCAATCTTCAAATTATGTTAACTATGCCAATAAAAAAATAAGATAACAATAAAAAAAATTGAAATTTATTAACCATTTATTTATTTATTGTAATTTTGTAAATTTTACTTTTATATAATTGAAACAATAAAATTAACTACACATTATAGAAATGCATTTACATCATAAAAATAATTCCAAAATGTATAAATTTCAAATGTATTTGACTCATTAACAAAGCATATGCTAGAAATACTATATAGTATCACACATCAACAAATCAACCATTATATTAACAAGAGCCACGAGGTGGCAATGTCACTGCACTTGTTAGTAGCTATTGCTATAACACCAATGCTATAAGAAAAAGCAACTAGTTTATTTGACCAGTTAGTAGCTATTGCTATAACACCAATGCTATAAGAAAAAACAACTAGTTTATTTGACCATCTATAAAAGTTTTAACATGCCACTCTTATGGATCATGTAATCTAAACATACTTTGATTATATAAATGTATGGATTATGTAATCTAAACATACCTTGATTTTAGATTTTAAATAAATGAGGTTGATTTTATATAAATGTAAAGAAGTGACATATTTCCATGTAATTTAATATAAATATAAAGTATTTTCGTAACTTTGTTTCCATAAAAATATATTTAAACATATTATTAGTGAACTCCTTATATATGTATTAAGTATAATTATAACATAAAAACAAAAATTAATGAAGGGAACATCTTGCAAATAGATATGTAAAAAACATGTGAGTTTCGTTCCAATATATTAAACATTATTTGTAAATTTTTTGAATTCTAGGTAAATATTCCTATACCATAATAAAAGCACAGACTATATGTTGTTTTGTTGGTAGTGCTAAATGAGATGATATATTTTTTTGTTGGTAGTGTGAAATGTTGTGGGGTCGACCCACTTGTACAATTCCGTTGAGATATTATAATTCATAATTATGGAAAAGAAAGATTAAATTACATCATCACATATCATGCACAAAATTTATAGAAATAAGGTCAACGTGCCAACATTGGGATGACAGCAAAAGTTAATATAAAATTCACCAAAATCAAAAGGTGAGCCATAACCACCGATCCACTGGAAGTGCATGACAAGATCACACTATTTCCAATATATGACGATGGTTCTTCCCCGAGAACAAAACTCCAATTCCTTAGAAATGCAACTCGATTTTTTCCAATTTTTTTATCTCGTCTCCCCTCTTGATCTGTGGAGTCATTCTCTACTTGTTACTATCACAAAATAGGGAGAAAATATATTTTCTAAGAATTGTGAAGTATTGCAACTCTTGCACCTAGATGTTGGTGGAGTTATCCTATGACCAAAGCATAGGGGTTAAGTTTAAGAAGTAAATTAGTCCCATTATGGTCTGCATACATCGAAGTATGCTCCCATATTTTCGCTCATTTATTTGACATAGAAAAGCAAACCCAAGTCACTGGAATTCAGGGATATTGCATTTAATTATAGTAAACATAAGATCTTCTTGAGATTTAAAATCATTATTATCTTGCTTTATAAAATTAAGATCTTCTTGAGATTTACAATCATTATTATCTTGTTTTATAAGATAAATTAATCTAAAATAGGTTGTATGGATTTAAAATAATAAAATGCCAAGTGTTTTAGATGTGAGCTATCTGTCCGTTAAATGAGCCTGACTTGTTTGTGATTATCCTGAGATACTTTTAGCCTTTCGTTAATATTATACCAGCCTTGCTAATTCATCTTCTTTTGCGTTTACACATTATTATTTTTCAAGTAATTTCAAGTCTTTAACTTGGTTTAAGCTGCAAAAGGTTTTCTTTGACTATATTTTAAAGTGATATTGTTTTTCATTGTTCAAACGATCTTTCTACTTCATACATACAAAATTCATGTACTCTTTGTTTCACCTAAAACAAAATATAAAAAATACAAAGTTTTAAAATGATTTTAAAATAATTTTTTTATGTTTTGGCTTAAAACAAAATATAAAAAAAATATAAATTTTTCTCCCCTATCTCGTAAGCTCACTACTACCTAGGCTACCTCATCTATTTTTAAAATGATTTTAGAATAATTTTTCATATTTTGACTTAAAACAAAATGTAAAAAATATAAAGTTTCATCCAGGTAAGCTTACTACTAACTACTACCTCATCAATATCGTACTCCAAATCACTGCATTTAAATCACAGTTAATGCAAAATATTCCATTTCTCTTATTGAACTTTGGTTGATATGAATTGCAATTGATAATTCGACCTTGGGTTTCTCATAGCAGGCTTTTGATATGAGCAGATCCCCTTTGATTCTTTGCTTTAATCTGCAAACTATCTCTTCAATGTTATTTGTAAGGGGATGATCCGATGTTTACACTTTTTTTATATATAATTTTAAAGCTATGAGTGACCGCAAAGTTTCGATTAAAACGGGCAGAACCGCAAAGTTTCAGTTAAAACCGTAAGAAAAATTAGGATTAAGAAGATGACAGTACCATAACCCATCCCACGTGTTGGCCAATGAATGTGAGTCGGCATCCACATCTGTTCAATCATAATTTTCATTTGATTTATCAATTTCTATGAAATATGGTTAATACGCAAGAAAATTGAAAAAAAATAGAGGTCCATGGTGCATATGGATGAGAATACCTCAGTGTGCACTAAGACGCTCGCGGGTCCAACCTATCACAGTCCATCCTGTCACAGTCCATCCATCCAGAGGGATATCAGTAGTTGAATTAAGAATTAGCTTATTGGAACAGTTATCGTGGCAAACAGTAGAAAAGAATTCTTGCAAATTTGGATGGAATCTGTTTTATGTAAACATTATCCCCAAGCTTTTAGATATTTATAATTAATTTTTTTTCCCAAAGTTGAACTCGATTAAACATTATTCCTAAGCTTTTAGATATTTATAATTAATTGTTTTCCCAAAGTTGAAGTCGATTTAGTTGATTTGATTTTAAATTTAAAGAAAATTTGTAAAGATTCTCAGCATTAGCTATGTCGAATTCGCAGTAGCTATGTGGAATTCGCCTTTTATTAGCAAGCCTCGTTGATTTCAAAAACTTTAGTAAGTGAAGATTAAAACATCAACCACTCCTCTAACTTTATATTTTTCCTCTAACTTAATATTTTTAAAGAACTTTAAACTAAATAATAGAACAATCTATGAAACTCAAGCCTCGAACTGAAGTAGGCTAGTTGCTTAGTACTGCTAAAAGCATGCCTTATTATTATCAACTTATTATTTATCATGTCAATTGATGTAAGGTGTAACGCATCAAAAGAAGACTGTTATGTTATAACTCAGTAACGAACAATCCTCAATTATTTTTTATCTTTAGCCTAAGTAAGAACTATCTATGAAACTCAAGCCTCGAACTGAAGTAGGCTCGTTGCTCAGTATTGCTAAAAGCATGCCTTATTATTATCAAATTTTTCTTTATCGTGTTAATTGATGTAAAGTGTAACGCATCAAAAGAAGACTGTTATATTATAACTGAGTAACGAACAATCCACAATTCTTTTTTATCTTTAGCCTAAGTTAGGGAGTGACTTGACTCAGTCATTAAGTTTTTATTTTGGCAATCGACTAGTCTTGCCTGGTTCAAGCATGTCAGGTAAGGGAAACACCATCTTTTATATTTTCAATTTCTCATTGGGATTAGCAAAACCTCGTTTTATTTTGTCAAAGGCATCATTATTCTCATTGAAGAACACAAATGTAATTCGTCATTAATTAAGATGGGCATTTCACCAGGTTGCACTATGATGGCACCGATTGCTTTGAAGTTGTTGAGCAGGACCTTCACGGCTCGCTCGCTTGCTTGCTCATAGGATACTTAAGATATCCACAAAATCAACAATTATTATTGGGATGGATGTCTCACATGGTTCTCCACGACATGCAGATTTACTTTCAATTCTAATGGTATTTATCTTTTATATGTTATGGATGGCTTTCACTGAAATTAATAGAAGCTTAAATTTAATATATGTTGTTATGTTGTAATATTTTATGTGATATATATTTTAGCTTTGAAGAAAGATCTTGTAATTTGTTGTTTAGTTGAGTTTTACTCAACATTTTTGCCCATAAATAATCTAGGGTTTCAAATGGTTTGTTTGCCATAAATTTTATTAGTATGTAAAAGTTCAAGACAGATGGGGAACTAGCTGCACTAAGGGCTAAAAAAAATTTAGACGAAGAACTCAGAATACAAAAGGACTAAGGATTTTTCAACCAGAGAAAATGCTTGATAATCTACACAAATGAGAATCCTTTTTATATAACCAGCTGTTCAATGGTAGTTGACAGTTACATACTCTGAAATTAATTGAAAAATTCAACAACATTCTAGAAGCAAAGTTTTATTTAAGCCCAAAAAAATTCAAACTAAAAACATTAAAACCATAAATTAAGTGAGATGGTTACTCCTTCCCTATTTCTGTCATCGTTACTTACTCCTTCCCCATTTCTACAAATACAGTTGGGAGCTGATAATCCCATAGCATTAGTGGAGGAAGGCGATCAAAGATCGAATGAGGATGAATATTAATAAGAAGAAGATAGGGTTCCCTTTCTGCTATAACTATCTTCATGTAGCTCTCGTGGTTTTCACGAACCTGTACATAAGTAGCCCATTACTTGACAAGAAGGATACATAAGCTAATAGGTCACAGGAAGATATTAATTCTTGTTTGAAGGTGCAAGAAAAAGATGAGGGGGACTGGAGTATGGTGGAGAAAGAAAGGCAATCAGTTCATGCTCAGTGGCTTAGTGTTTTTTGTGAATGGATTCAACACAAATTAGCTCATGTTGTTTTCAGTGGACAGTTCCACCAAATCCAAAGTTTCGGAATTGCTATAGCAGACAGCCTCTGCTGGTCTCACAGGCCAAACATGGGCTTTCAACGATGGTGGATGGAGAGCCCTGCATAAATCCCTAGAAAAGTTCAAACTAGAAGCAATAAAACCATAAGTTAAGGAGATACAATCGAGATGGGGCCTTAATACCTCCCTGGCTATGGAGCTTCACCGCCTCCCATAATGAAAATGCTTTTGAGGCTGAAATCACACATCATGAAAACCAAGTCTTTGCGACATACAGCTGAGAAATATTAGGAGATGCAAATTACTTAATTACTTACTTCTGGTGACAGATGAGTGGTGGCAGACAAGCTCCTGGTGTAGTAATTTGTGATAGATAAACTCATCCACTTCTACTTTGTGCAACTTTCTGTCTATAACAAGAGCATCTCCACATATATATTACAAAAAATTAACCTTGCAAAATAATTAAAGCTTATGGTGGTCAAATTTTCTCACAAAAAATGGATAAATATGAACCTAAAGCTTATAATTTTATTTAGTTTCATAATCATAGTAGCAGAAATCGACCAAATCTAGTCTTCTTGTACAGAATCCTGCGAGGAATTCGATTCGGCCGAATTGCCCATAAATTCTATTTGATTCTTACGGAAACTCTACTCCATAAAAAAAAACACCTTTCCAACTAAAAATTTGCATTTCTCCTTCGAAACTACAAATACAAATTGTAAAACGCATTTGCAAATACAAACTGCAAGGTAATGCATTAGGGACTATACATTACACAAGTAAAATTTAAGAGAAAAAGCATGAGATATTTATTTTGAATAATTTCGGATTTTTTTCGTATTACTGTAATATATACTGCTGTATTTTTTTGAATTGGATTTTTCTAATACAATTTTTATCCAAATCATACTGAATCCCAATACGAACTTGTGTAATGGTAACTATGATTTAAACCAAAGTAGCTGCTCGTCTTAGGCTTGGCAATGTTTTAGGTCTCCAAGGAAGAAGTTTGTGGCACAAATGCTTCCAATCTAGACTACGTGTGGTGAATAGATAGATGAGGCATTTCTATCTTATGCTTAGAGCAGGTAATATACAACATTATTCTAATGTATAAAGCAGTTCCAGATGCAATGAAGACAAAACAAATATATGTTTTTAAACACTTGCTCTCCATTTCTGATGCCGAATGACCACCAAGAGCCTGGCAACGATGGTCGGGAACCTAAAGTGGATGACCTTGAACCTGATGCCAATGGATGAGGACTGACAGCCATGACCACCCACCGCCAGATGTTGTGCTCCTCCGAACTGTTGCTTGATGATACTGAACTTGTGTTTTCTTCTGGGCCAAAGGATGTGTTTATTATGTTTGGTTATGGACTTATGCCTGCAAAAGTTGAGCTTGGTAACCTTAATTGTCATCACTGCCAGCCTGTGATCTGAACCATGGTTGACATAATTATTTTTTTGGAACTCGCAATCGTGGAAACCTAGAACTTTTTGAAACTGGCAATCGTGGAAACCTAGAATATTAATTGTCATCACTACCCCATGCTATTTGAATCATGGATGACAGATTTATGATAAATAAGACACTGTTTACAAGGAGCCAAAAGCAGAAAAGGTTGGGGATAATTATAAAATTGCTAATATCATCCTCGTCGCCGTGTCTTGGGGCATAGGAACCTAGAGCAACGTCATTTCCCTAGACCAATATCTAAATAAATTAATACTCATGACCGATTCATATATATCACCTACAGTGACATAATAATTATACAATAATATACATAAAACTTTTGAGATTAAATAAGGCCATTATATTATCAAATATTTTCATATAATAAGTTTTGAAACTTTATATTAACATTATTTTTAAATATTTATTTCACTAAAAAATTAATTAAAATTTAAACATATAAAAATAAACTATCCAAATATTAAAAATAATAATAACTTATTTTACAAATTTATTAAATCTTACTAAAGTTTTAAAAAACGTTTATGTTACCATTTATTGCTTTCACAATAAAATGAATTATAACTTTGAAACTTTATTATCGAAATGATTTAAATAAAACTTGATTATTCTATTTTTAATATTACCACCCTCCCTCCCTCTCCCTTTTACTAAGGACTTTCATTATTTTGGCTCACAGAGATTATCTACTGAATATGTCTCATGCTTAAGTGGACATTTTGTTCACTTGCTTATTAAGCTTTATACTTTGTATTACATTAATGGACTCATGGTTGTTTTTGTTTATAAATGTTTTATTGAAATGTAGTTGTATTGATAAGAGGCTTTGTCTACTAATGCCTTATTATAGGGTAATGATAGATTTTCGGTGAAATTTTTGGATTTAGATAAAATATTGAAATCATTTTTGTTATATAAGATTCTTATTATAAATAAATATTTAGATATTTGAAATGTTGTAAAAGCATGGAATATTATAAATATCTAGATATCTAAAATGTTGTAAAAACATGGAAGATTATAATTTTGTTATTATACTATACAATAAAAAATAAGTTTATTATTATACTATAATTTTTTAAATAAAAAAATGTTTAATTACTTTATTTAAAAGAGTTATCTAAATATTTTATTTTTTTAATTTTATATGAATTAATTCAATATAATTAAATACCTAATTACTTTAGCATTAGTGACGTCCAAATTATACCATTTTTTTTTACTCTTCGCAATGTCTCAGCAAAGCCTTATCATAAATGATACTATTAATTATCAACTTTATGATCTACAGATATAATACCTGAATCCCTACACTCAAGTTAATTGGTAAAGCCCGCATTGTATATGTTTTGCATATACAGACATCTCACGGTGTTGTTGTAATCGCAAGAAGATGTTTAAAACACTGAGAGATCGCATAATATCATGACGAGGCCGCCTCTAAGTTGAGATCAAAACTTTCAGCGAGGAAGTTATCATGTGTCCCTGGAAAAATGCGGCGTTTTAAAATGGTTAGAAGGTTGAATCATGCGTTGATTTCCCTTCTCCTCAGACCTGTTCAGATTGTCGTTCGCAGAAGAACTGCATATATCCGTTTGTGCAAACATGGTATCCTTATAAGCTGCAAAAGAACTGAAGACTTCCCACTCGAAGGAGGGTATCCCTGGCGATTTAGTTTTGATAACATGAATATCCAACTCTTCAGCAGGCTGCATGGATGTTGTAGCCTCCCAAATACCAAAGTCCCTGTGCTTGGTTTTCATAGATTCAATTTTATCCAACTAAGCAACCCATGGGTATTCTTGGATCGCAGATATATAAAATTTCAAAATTCAAACTTCAGGCGGGCTTGGGAACATTGAATTTGATGTTACTTGTATTGACCGCTGAACCTGATCACGATGCCATGTATGCATGATATGCATAGCATTCTTTGTATATACAATGCATGATCTTGTAATTAGACGGTGACGGTGGACATGCCGGAATGCTCTTCCTGAGAATGAAGAGTTCAAGTACGTCTGTTGCGGGGCGCATATTGGTTGTCGCCGGAAAGCTTTTGCTGAAAAATGAGATGCGCAGGGAAAGTCACAATCTGTCAGAGCCCCCTGCTGCGTGATGTTTA
The DNA here is from genome assembly GCA_001517045.1 of Pseudotsuga menziesii. NCBI lineage: Eukaryota > Viridiplantae > Streptophyta > Pinopsida > Pinales > Pinaceae > Pseudotsuga > Pseudotsuga menziesii. Next base: position 78,064 of record LPNX010840215.1, read on the forward strand.
TGGCTTGTCGTGTCGGAGAACGTGCCAAAAAGGCTCAGGGCGGCGGGAGGATTTCACCATCCGGGCAAAATCGTCGCTCAACTCCACAAGGCAATTGTTAGTAACACAGAATCCATAACTCACAACCCGAATAGTGCTACCCAAGAAGATTCCAGAAGGACAGTGGGTGCCCGGGTAGGGTGGAAAGACGAAAAGCAAAGGCAAGTCGGGTAAAGTTCATAGCAAAGGTCTAAGTGCAACGTTGAATAGAATGCCTCATGATCTTGAACCCATATAAGCCTTTTTAAGGAGTTGTTTGTTTGGAGCTCGAGGTCTGTTGCAGAAAAGTGGATGAAGGAACATAAAAACCAGACGAACTAGAGGGACTGCGAAACCCACCCGAGGGAGTGGGCTAATCTCTCAACCATTTGCACCGGGCCTCACCCCGTGCCATCTAGAGATGGCTAACTCCATTTGCATCATCCCGTCCCTCCTCTCCGTCTCCGGCCAGAACGGGCTGCTCAGCCCTGCGGGATCACACTGCCATCGACTGCAGGACTGGCCTACAGGAGAATCAGCACAACAGTGTCTTTATACATTTTCCCTTTGCAGTTACATAATCCTATATTTGTCTTTCTGTAAAGTTTGTTGTTCTATATTTAATATTTATCATTTTCAATTTTGGAAAATAGTTGGAGTTTGTAATTTCTGTTTGGGGAGTTATTAATCGGTTATTTGATTGAAGTTCTGCAAATTCTTCTTGCTGTCATAAATTTCAGAATTTTGTTTATGGTAGAGTAAGTTCACTCTTGACTTTGGACAGTTTTAGCTCCAAATTTGAGGAGGGACCAGGTATCAAAGCCACCTCATGAATTATAGAGGCATGTGGTACCCATCAAGGTAGACCCAAAAGTGGGTGACCGGTCCAAGAAACCACTTCTTGCTGATCTGAAGGATTGAGTTACTGCTCAACAGCCGGGAAGGCTATAATGCTGAAACCTACTATCCCAATCAAACGAAAGTAGTGTCTGTACTTTTGAATATACAATTCAGAGTTTAGTATATGCAGAGAGAAGGGTTTTCATTGCCATATATAGAGTTTCAGAGAGAAGAAACGTATGGGCACATATTCATGAAAATCTGTTCATTAATGTGTTTATTTTATAACTTTAATTTTCAGTTAAAATACTAATGTTTACCTGCGAAATTCATAATTTAATCTTAATTGGATTCATTCTTGATCCATGGGTTTCAAGGGAAATTTGTCATCTGCGAAATTCATAATTTAATCTTAATTTAAATGTGATTCATTCTTGATCCATGAGTTCTCAGGGAAATTTGTCATCGCACTTGAGTTTTGGAATGCATATTTACATTTTCCAGGTTCTTATTAAATATGGGAGGTACTTGATGTTTTTTTTTTCCACGAACTTTTTTGTTTACAAAATTAACCATGAATTTTATATTTTACCTTGCTGTATACTCCAAGATCATGATGTATAATGTGTTGTGCAGCAGAGATTACCTAAAGCACGTTGGGTGCATCAGCCTGCAGGCATGGCTCTCACTGATAGACCTGCAGAGAGAGGGCGAGTGCTAAGCACCCTAGAAATTGTGTTCCCTAGAATTTTTTAAGGACTTCCATTAAGAGCCTCCTATTTGTTTACAGGCCTCACGCGAACCAGAACAAAGATGCGCTCCATTGTAACAGAGACCGAACCGTTATCTTCGACTCGGGGTTTGCTCACTCTAACCCTGCGATTTTGTTATAGTTTTTATAGGTACTCCGACTTTGATTGTTTGGTAATCCGCGTGAGATTCCTATACTCAGGTCAGGAGTAGGCTAATCTCTCGACCATTTGCACCAAGCCCCACCGCGTGCCGTCGAGAGATGCCTGACTCCGTTTGCTTCACCCACAGCCCTCCCAGCCCTCCCCTCCATCTCCGTCTTCCCTCTCCATCTCCAGCATCTCTACACCACATGTATGCGCAGGAGCTTTAATGTGGAAAATGTGCAGGACGGGATACCTTGGGAATTCACTGTTGGTGGAAGCCCGTCTCCTGGGCGAGGCTGCAAATAGATTGGAGAAAAGGTGTCATCAACGCTGTTGTTTTTATTAAAATTGCCGAGAGCAGTTATTGAAGAGAAAGTTGATTTATTAGAGAATAGTGATGAGGCCGCAAACAGGAATAATTGGCCTTCAAGGGCATAAGCTAAGGCGAGCACCATCATTCCAGATCAGATGGCGGCGTCAGGAGATGGCAATTTTTATATACTGGATCATCCGACCGGTGTGCATTGGATAGGCTCCCCTTCCGAGGGACTTTCCGACTGGTGTGCATTGGACGAAGGCCGAAGGTGTGCATTGGACAGGCTCCCCTCCGGAGAAAAAGTCTGTCCAATATATAAGGCGCTCCGTGTTGAAATGGGAGATGGCATATAGGATGATAGAAGATGAGGCATCACGAAGATGGACATGGAAGATCGCTTGGCAATATGGTACGTGAGATGGGCATGCTGAATATGGCATAGAGGTGGGATTGATGAGATGTACATATGCAACTGGAGGCATGACCATACACGCTGATCATATGGATGATGGCACCTCTGACAGACTCATTATGAGTCTGCAACGGGGTGCCCTTGCCTAGAGGGAACGGTCGTGCAGTGCTTCCAGCCGATCTGGACGGAGTGGACGGAGGTATGGTCCTGCAGTGCTACCAGCCGATCTGGCCAGAGATGGAGAGGGAATCCGGAGACGGAGGGGTAGGGCTGTGGGTGATGCAAACGGAGTCAGGCATCTCTCGATGGCACGCGGTGGGGCCTAGTGCAAATGGTCGAGAGATTAGCCCACTCCTAACCTGAGTATAGGAATCTCACACGGCTTACCAAACAATCAAAGCCTGTACCTATAAAAATTATAACAAAATCGCAAGGTTAGAGTGAGCAAACCCCGAGTCGAAGATAACGGTTCGGTCTCTGTTACAATGGAGCGCATCTTTGTTCTGGTTCGCGTGAGGCCCGTAAACAAACAGGAGGCTCTTAATGGAAGTCCTTGGAAAATTCTAGGGAACACAATTTCTAGGGTGCTTAGCACTCGCCCTCCCTCTGCAGGTCTATCGGTGAGAGCCATGCCTGCAGGCCGATGCACCCAACGTGCTTTAGGTAATCTCTGCTGCACAACACATTACACATCATAATCTTGGAGTATACAGCAAGGTCAAATATAAAATTCATGGTTAATTTTGTAAACAAAGAAGTTCGTGGAAAAAAAACATTAAGTACCTCCCATATTTAATAAGAACCTGGAAAATGTAAATATGCATTCCAAAACTCAAGTGCGATGACAAATTTCCCTGAGAACTCATGGATCAAGAATGAATCACATTAACATTAAGATTAAATTATGGATTTCGCAGATGACAAATTTCCCTTGGAACTCATGGATCAAGAATGAATCACATTAAGATTAAATTATGAATTAGTATTTTAACTGAAATTTAAAGGTATAAAATAAACACATCAATGAACATATTTTCATGAATATGTTCCCATACGTTTCTTCTCTCTGAAACTCTATATAGGGCAATGAAAACCCTTCTCTCTGCATATACTAATCTCTGAATTGTATATTCAAAAGTACAGACACTACTTTCGTTTGATTGGGATAGTAGGTTTCAGCATTATAGCGTTCCCGGCTGTTGAGCAGTAACTCAATCCTTCAGATCCGCAACAAGTGGTTTCTTGGACTGGTCACCCACTTTTGGGTCTACCTTGATGGGTACCACATGCCTCTATAATTCATGAGGTGGCTTTGATACTTGATCCCTCCTCAAATTTGGAGCTAAAACTGTCCAAAGTCAACAGTAAACTTACTCTAGCATAAACAAAATTTATGACAGCAAGAAGAATTTGCAGAACTTCAATCAAAGAACTGATTAATAACTCCCCAAACAGAAATTGCAACCTCCAACTATTTTCCAAAATTGAAAATGATAAATATTAAATATAGAACAACAAACTTTACAGAAAGACAAATCTAGAATTATGTAACTGCAAAGGGAAAATGTATATAGACACTGTTGTGCCGATTCTCCTGTAGGCCAGTCCTGCAGTCGACGGCAGTGTGATCCCGCAGGGCTGAGCAGCCCATTCTCGCCAGAGAGGGAGCTGAGGGATGGGATGATACAAACGGAGTTAGCATCTCTAGAGGGCACGGGGTGGGGCCCGGTGCAAATGGTCGAGAGATTAGCCCACTCCCTCGGGTGAAGGACAGGTTTCGCAGTCCCTCTAGTTCGTCTGGTTTTTTTTGGTTCCTCCATCCACTTTTCTACAATAGACCTCCTGCTCCAAAGAGCTCCTTAAAAAGGATTATACGGGTCCAAGATCATGAGGCACTCTATTCAATGTTGCACTTAGACCTTTCCTATGAACTTTACCCGACTTGCGATCATGCATTGTATATACAAAGAATGCTATGCTGGTATTTTTTCTTCTGAAAAAAAAAAAAACAAAGAATGCTATGCATACATGGCATCGTGGTCAGGTTCAGTGGTCAATACAAGTAACATCAAATTCAATGTTCCCAAGCCCGCCCGAAGTTTGAATTTTGAAATTTTATATATCCGTGCTCCAAGAATACCCGTGGGTTGCTTAGTTGGATAAAATTAAATCTATGAAAACCAAGCACAGGGACTTTGGTATTTGGGAGGCTACAACATCCATGCATCCCTGCTGAAGACTTGGATATTCATGTTATCAAAACTAAATCATGGTAAAGAATGTATGAAACAATTTGTGAATATGAAACCATAGGCATAATAAAGCAAACGTGGAACAATAAAATACTAAAAATAAAGGTGGAAGAAATCATATAAATGTTGTGGGTCAAAATGTGTATATATAAACTAGTGAAATTGAACATGGTAAAAAAAATATGAAACAATAAAATACTAAAGATAAAGATTAAAAAAATCATGTAAATCATGCAAACATTGTGGCAAAATGAAATGGAGGTTAATAAAGGTTGGAACTCTATTAAAGCACAAAATGCAAACGAGGTAATAAAGGATGGAGAAACTATCAAACGACCATATAGTTGAGACTAATAAAGGATGGAGAAACTATCAAACGACCATATAGTTGAGAGTAATGCTGTAAGGAAGGTAAAATAAACTCTTCTTTCTCACCTTCAACTTTTTATAATGATGTGAGTCATAATTTAGAAAAGTATCTATGGTTTAAAATGGAGGGTATTTAATTTAATAAAGTGATTTTAATAATAAAATAATGATTTTTTTAAGATAATGGGTATAACTTTTTAATTTGTGGTTTTTAAATATTTATATGCCACAAATTAAGTGTTATGAATAAATTATCTTAATTTTGTCAAATATAGTTATACATGCATTAGCTATCAATTATCTACTCAACTACTAAGTATGGTTTATATTTTTTTTGTTTATTTCTAATTTGAAACATACCCATAAAATTATTATGGAAAATACATTAACCATCCTCCTAAATTGATACATATATAAATATATATTGTAAATTAGATTATTATGGAAAATACATTTCTCATCCTAAATTGATACATCTATAAATATATGTTGTAAATTAGACTTATGTTTTGTTTTCATAATATGACATATTTTTTTCTAGAATTCAATTTTTTTCACAAAACTTAATACATTAAATATGAATATAAAAGATAGAATATAAAAACTCATTCATGAAAATACATCTATACAATAAACAATAAAACAAGAGCCACAAGGTGGCAATGTCACCGCACTTGTTAGTAGCTATTGTTATAACACCAATGCTATAAGAAAAAACAACTAGTTTATTTGACCATCTATAAAAGTTTTAACATGCCACTCTTATGGATCATATAATCTAAACATACTTTGATTATATAAATGTATGGATTATGTAATCTAAACATACCTTGATTTTAGATTTTAAATAAATGAGGTTGATTTTATATAAATGTAAAGTAGTGACATATTTCCATGTAATTTAATATAAATATAAAGTATTTTCATAACTTTGTTTCCATAAAAATATATTTAAACATATTATTAGTGAACTCCTTATATATGTATTAAGTATAATTACAAAAAAAAACAAAAATTAATGAAGAGGACATCTTGCAAATAGATATGTAAAAAACATGTGAGTGTAGTTTCAATATATTAAACATTATTTGTATTTTTTTTGAATTCTACGTAAATATTCCTATACAATAATAAAAATAGAGACTATATATTGTTTTGTTGGTAGTGGTAAATGAGATTATATTTTTTTGTTGGTAGTGTGAAATGTTGTGGGGTCGACCCACTTGTACAATTCCGTCGAGATATTATAATTCATAATTATGGAAAAGAAAGATTAAATTACATCATCACATATCATGCACGAAATTTATAGAAATAAGGTCAACATGCCAACATTGGGATGACGACAAAAGTTAATATAAAATTCACTAAAATCAAAAGGTGAGCCATAACCACCGATCCGTCGAAAGTGCATGACAAGATCACACTATTTCCAATATATGACGATGGTTCTTCCCCGAGAACAAAACTCCAATTCCTTAGAAATGCAGCTCGATTTTTTCCAATTTTTTTATCTCATCTCCCCTCTTCATCTGTGGAGTCATTCTCTACTTGTTACTATCACAAAATAGGGAGAAAATATATTTTCTAAGAAGTATTGCAGCTCTTGCACCTAGATGTTGGCGGAGTTATCCTATGACCAAAGCATAGGGGTTAAGTTTAAGAAGTAAATTAGTCCCATTATGGTCTGCATACATCGAAGTATGCTCCCATATTTTCACTCATTTATTTGACATAGAAAAGCAAACCCAAGTCACTGGAATTCGGGGATATTGCATTTAATTACAGTAAACATAAGATCTTCTTGAGATTTAAAATCATTATTATCTTGCTTTATAAAATAAATTAATCTAAAATAGGTTGTATGGATTTAACATAATAAAATGCCAAGTGTTTTAGATGTGAGCTATATGTCTGTTAAATGAACCTAGCTATCTGTCCGTTAAATGAGCCTGCCTTGTTTGTGATTATCCTGAGATACTTTTAGCCTTTCGTTAATATTACACCAGCCTTGCTAATTCATCTTCTTTTGCGTTTACAAATTATTATTTTTCAGGTAATTTCAAGTCTTTAACTTGGTTTAAGCTGCAAAAAGTTTTCTTTGACTATATTTTAAAGTGATATTGCTTTTCATTGTTCAAACGATCTTTCTACTTCATACATACAAAATTCATGTACTCTTTGTTTCACCTAAAACAAAATATAAAAAATATAAAGTTTTAAAATGATTTTAAAATATTTTTTTTATGTTTTGGCTTAAAACAAAATATAAAAAAATATAAATTTTTCTCCCCTATCTCGTAAGCTCACTACTACATAGGCTACCTCATCTATTTTTAAAATGATTTTAGATTAATTTTTTATATTTTGACTTAAAACAAAATGTAAAAAATATAAAGTTTCATCCAGGTAAGCTTACTACTACCTACTACCTCATCAATATCGTACTCCAAATCACTGCATTTAAATCACAGTTAATGCACAATATTCCATTTCTCTTATTGAACTTTGGTTGATATGAATTGCAATTGATAATTCGACCTTGGGTTTCTCATAGCAGGCTTTTGATATGAGCAAATCCCCTTTGATTCTTTGCTTTAATATGCAAACTATCTCTTCAGTGTTATTTGTAAGGGGGTGATCCGATGTTTACACTTTTTTTTAATATAATTTTAAAGCTATGAGTGACCGCAAAGTTTCAGTTAAAACAATAAGAAAAATTAGGATTAAGAAGATGATAGTACCATAACCCATCCCACGTGTCGGCCAATGAATGTGAGTCGACATCCACATCTGTTCAATCATAAGTTTCATTTGATTTATCAATTTCTATGAAATACGGTTAATACGCAAGAGAATTGAAAAAAAGCAGAGGTCCCTGGTGCATATGGATGAGAATACCTCAGTGTGCATTAAGACGCTCACGGGTCCAGCCTGTCACAGTCCATCCATCCAGAGGGATATCAGTAGTTGAATTAAGAATTAGCTTATTGGAATAGTTATTGTGGCAAACAGTATAAAAGAATTCTTGCAAATTTTTATGGAATCTGTTTTATGTAAACATTATCCCTAAGCTTTTAGATATTTATAATTAATTTTTTTTCCCAAAGTTGAACTCGATGAAACATTATTCCTAAGCTTTTAGATATTTATAATTAATTTTTTTCCCCAAAGTTGAAGTCGATTTAGTCGATTTGATTTTAAATTTAAAGTAAATTTGTAAAGATTCTCAGCATTAGCTATGTCGAATTCGCAGTAGCTATGTGGAATTCGCCTTTTATTGGCAGAGCCTCACTGATTTCAAAAACTTCAGCAAGTGAAAATTAAAACATCAACCACTCCTCTAACTTTATATTTTTCCTCTAACTTAATATTTTTAAAGAACTTTAAACTAAAGAATAGAACTATCTATGAAACTCAAGCCTCAAACTGAAGTAGGCTGGTTGCTCAGTACTACTAAAAGCATGCCTTATTATTATCAACTTATTCTTTATCGTGTCAATTGATGTAAGGTGTAACGCATCAAAAGAAGACTGTTATGTTATAACTAAGTAACGAACAATCCTCAATTTTTTTTAATCTTTAGACTAAGTTAAGAACTGTCTATGAAACTCAAGCCTTGAACTGAAGTAGGCTGGTTGCTCAATACTGCTAAAAGCATTCCTTATTATTATCAACTGATTCTTTATCATGTTAATTGATGTAAGGCGTAACGCATCAAAAGAAGATTGTTATATTATAACTGAGTAACGAACAATCCTCAATTCTTTTTTATCTTTAGCTTAAGTTAGGGAGTGACTTGACTTAGTCATTAAGTTTTTATTTTGGCAGTCGACTAGTCTTTCCTGGTTCAAGCATGTCAGGTAAGGGAAACACCATCTTTTATATTTTCAATTTCTCATTGGGATTAGCAAAACCTCGTTTTTATTTTGTCGAAGGCATCATTATTCTCATTGAAGAACACAAATGTAATTCGTCATTAATTAAGATGGGCATTTCACCAGGTTGCACTATGACGACACCGATTGCTTTGAAGTTGTTGAGCAAGACCTTTGCGGCTCGCTCGCTTGCTTGCTCATTGGATACTTAAGATATCCACAAAATCAACAATTATTATTAGGATGGATGTCTCACATGGTTCTCCACGGCATGCAGATTTACTTTCGATTCAATGGTATTTATCTTTTATATGTTATGGATGGTTTTCACTGAAATTAATAGAAGCTTAAATTTAATATATGTTGTTATGTTGTAATATTTTATGTGATATATATTTTAGCTTTGAAGAAAGATCTTGTAATTTGTTGTTTAGTTGAGTTTATTAAATTGAGCACATAGATCTATGGACAAACACACAACTCACATGATAGATCACACAATTTACTCAGTTATTGAAGAATGAAACAATGCAAAAATGGCTTGCAGCTGTGAATGCTTTTCATTAATAAAAGAGTAATTACATAGATAATTACAATGAAGTACAATGGCTTTAATAGCCACAAGCAATTCAAATCCACATGAGGAAGTTCGAATTGATTAGACTCTACTTGACTGTAGGTAACCAAGACCTTGTCTAAATCACTATCGGAGGACTCAATAGTAAACTTACCTTGTCTAAACCATAACCGAAGTTCATCGGAGCTCTAAAACACAACTCAAGTGTTACATTCAGTGTTGATTAAGGTTAACTGACTGTGGTAGGTGAATGCGCCCCACATGAGTGCAGTCAAGTAAACCTAGCGCTAACTGAATGTAGAGGACTAGAACTGAATGTAACTGACTCCTAACTTAGCTTGACTAGTCATCAACTGAAGTGAATTGACCTTGGTTGGTTTCGACACTCCCAGTGGCTTCCTAAATTGTAGGGATTGGTCTAGGAGGCTCTTAAACTGATGCAATCAAGTGCAATCAGTGGTAGTGAGCCTCAATTAGTGTTCCCCACACTTTAGTAATTGAAACATGTGCCCCAATTAGACTAAGTGGACCCAAACCACTTATACTATGAAACGAGAACTCGACACAGTTCTCGTTTTTCTCTCTCCTAATTTTAGTAGCTATTTTTACCCCCGTTTCAAAAATGGTTGA
>LPNX010840244.1:7238-29738 GCA_001517045.1 Pseudotsuga menziesii
GTAGAAATATATGGGGCTCCAGAAGAGAATCATAGAGAAAGAAAGAGGACAAGATCAAATTCTGGGTATGTAGCTTTACTATGTGATTTTATTGATAAAGAACCTTCCAGTTATGAAGAAGCGGCAAAACAGAAAGAATGGAAGGATGCTATGATTGAAGAATATCAATCGATCATGAAGAATGATGTTTGGGATGTTGTCCCAAGACCAAAAGGGAAGTCAGTTGTCACTTCCAAATGGATCTACAAGATCAAACATGCTGCAGATGGTAGCATTGAAAATTATAAGGAAAGATTTGTAGCTCGTGGATTCTCTCAGAAAGAGGGAGTAGACTATGAAGAGACCTTTGCACCTGTAGCCAGATACACTTCCATTAGATCAGTACTTGCTTTGGCTACAGTGACGAAATGGAAGATACACCAAATGGATGTCAAGACTGCCTTCTTGAATGGTGTAGTAGAAGAGGAAGTGTATGTAGAACAGCCACTCGGTTTTGAGACACATGACAGAGAGTCTCATGTGTGCAGATTGAAGAAAGCCCTGTATAGTTTGAAACAGGCACCCAGGACCTGGTACGGCAGGATTGACAGCTCTCTATCCAGTTTGGGCTTTACCAAGAGTAAAGCAGATTCCAACCTTTATTACAAGGTTGAAGATGGCAACCCAGTGATGCTTCTACTGTATGTAGATGATCTGTTTGTGACGGGGACAGATGGGTTGATTGCTGATACGAAGAGAAAGCTTGCTGCTGAGTTCGAGATGAAGGACTTGGGGATGATGCATTACTTTCTAGGTATGGAGGTGTGGCAGAGTTCAGATGGAATCTTCCTTGGACAAGGGAAGTATGCAGTAGAGATCCTAAAGAGGTTTGGGATGATGGACTGCAAGGCAATGGCCACACCTATGGCATCGAACCTGAAGCCATTTTGTGATGCTTCGTCATAGTCGGTTGATGCTACGATGTATCGTCAGATGATTGGGTCATTGATGTACCTGACGAACACGAGACCAGATATTTTCTTTGCTGTGAACACCTTGAGCTAGTACTTGACAGATCCGAGAAGTGTTCACTTGATTGCTGAAAGCATATTCTAAGGTACCTGAAGGGTACAATTGATTATGGGCTCAAGTATGATGCGAATCAAAAGATTAACCTGGAGGGTTATGTTGATTCAGATTGGGCAGGTAGTGCCATCGACAGGAAGAGTACTTCGGGATGTTGCTTCAGTATGGGATCAGGTGTGATCTCTTGGTTTAGCAGGAAGCAATCCTGTGTGGCACTAAGTACAGCTGAAGCAGAGTATGTCGTAGCTTGTTCAGCTAGTTGTGAGGCAGTATTGCTACGAAAGCTACTGTCTGAGTTATTTGATCTCCCGTTGGAGGCTACTAGTATATTCTGTGATAACCAGAGTTGTGTGAAGTTGTCCGAGAACCCAGTGTTTCATGACAGGTCGAAACACATAGAGATCAAATATCACTATATCAGGGATATGGTGCAGAGAGGAGGTGTGAAGCTCCTGTATGTTGCGACGGACGAGCAGATTGCAGATGTGCTGACGAAGCCACTAGCCAGGGTGAAGTTCAAGTACTTCAGAGAGAGACTTGGCGTGCTTCAGATCGAGGATACTTCGAGGAAGAAGTGATGTACACATTTGCTGAAGCCATTCCAAGCATGTTGGAAGGGGGATCCTTCACATGGCTGTGGATGTAAGCGCTGGATGATGAGCATCAGGATGATGTTCTGGTTTCTGCTTGGATATGATCAGTTGGATCATTATATGTGTATGTGTTTTGGTATATGCATCATGTTGGATGCTTGGGCCATGTATCTATATATGTATCAGGTGGATACATTGTATGATTAGGTAGATCATGTATGATGGTATGCATCAGGTAGATGCATTATATGATCAAGATGATCATGGATGACGAGCTTCAGGATGTTTCTCCAGATGATATGCAGCAGGATGTTGCAGTGATGATGATCAGGATGATCATGAGTACATCAGGATGATGTATGGTGAGTATTAGGTTGATACTCTATGGCCGTGGATCAGGTTGTGCAGATGAGCATGTAATCCGGTGCCCTGGGAGATTTGCAGATGGTCTTTCGAGGTTTTGCCTATGGCATGTGATTCGGTGCCCTGGGACATCTGGAAAAAGCTCTTTCGAGGTTTTGCTCTGGAGGACATGTAATTCGGTGCCCTGGGAGATCTGCAGATAATCTTTAGAGGTTTTTCCTATGGCATGTAATTCGGTTCCCTGGGATATCTGGCAGATGCTCTTTCGAGGTTTTGTCCTATGGCATGTAATTCGGTTCCCTAGGAGATCCGATAGGTTGGGATGTGTGCCCATAATCAGTCCTGGGATGCTCTTGCGAGGTTTTGCCATGACCACATGTAATTCGTTGCCCTGGGAGATCCTATAGGTAGAGCTGTGTGCTCGTAACAGCCTGGGATGCTCTTGCGAGGTTTTTTGGCGAGGTCACATGTAATTCGGTGCCCTGGGAGATCCTATAGGTAGAGCTGTGTGCTCGTAACAGCCTGGGATGCTCTTTCGAGGTTTTGTGACGCATGTAATAAGTCCTGAGGATTCCATAGTATGGCCAGTGATGATGAAGACCTGCAGGTGGTGGGCCTACATCCAGTATGAAAAAGGACTGGCTCTGTAGAACTTCCTATGACGAGAAGAATCTGAGATAACACCAGCGTTGATTTAGATCGAGTGATGATCCTGATCCAGTAATGATGATCCAGCAGCAGTGATCCAGATCGAGAGATGATCCACATCCAGTCCAGTGATGATGATCCAAATCGAGAGATGATCCAGATCCGATGATGACTTGAAGACGAAGATGACTTGAAGACGAAGATGACTTGAAGAAGAGATGATCCAGCTAATACAGAGAAGAAGACTAGTGCTGAAAATTTGTGTCGAAAGAATACCTTCCTAGTTAAGAGGGAGTGTTGATGTATATGTAACTTCGGAATGTATTCTTCTATGTATTTCATGTATTGTAACCCGATGTTTATTTCGGGATGTTTCCATTATGTATTTGAGTCATGTTGTCTTACCCCGATGTTCCGATCGGAAGGATTAATAATGTAAACAAGTCATATCAAGTCATTAGGTAAGTCCCCACAGTTTAGGGGCACTTGAGTTATTATACACTAATTAAGGTGTAGGCTCGAGTAGTAATTATAGGTCGAGCCTACGTGTGAAATAGTAATTCAAGTGAACGGACTAATATAAATAGAGAGGGTGAGTCTCTCTATTTGTCACTTGGGAATTACTCACTTGCTCTCTCAAGTGTGGCGCACTTTTGGAGAAGGAAATACTTTGGCTTAACAGAAGATAGAAGGCTGCTGCTGTTTTTGAGAGATCTCTTACTGTTTTGGTGTTGATTCTATCTTAGAGGAAGTTGCGGGGTTTTCTCCTTTATGGTTTCCCCGAGGAAAAATCTTTGTGTCTCTTGTCTCTTGTGATGTGCTCATGTTTTATTGATGTACTTGTTATTCTCTCAGTGAAAAGATCCTAAGATCATAATGCTAGCTTAATTGTTGTAAAACTAACATACACAGTCACTCATGCTAAGCAAATACCTTACTATGCTTATCAAACACATAAGGAGAGTAGGAAAGTAGAAGTTAAACTAATGCGCTCTATCACAGAGCTGTAAGCATATTAGTAGGATTCAGTTAGCCTAAGCACCCCCATCACCTCCACTCATAGCCCGAGTAAGGTCCCCTTCTCTTCTACCTCAATCCCTCTAACGCGCCTTCCCTCGGTGTTATCATGGGTAGGTATGGCTGGTCCTAAATGATAAATCACTAGAGATTCATGCCTTCACTAGTTTCCACCGTCTAACACTCCCATGCTCTCCTTTTTAGGCTTCCACTCAAGATGCAAGGTTTTACACAATCGTTATTAGTTATCCCATGTGCATGGCCAAAACCTATGCTTCTTCATAAACAAATTAGGGATCATGAAAAAGCACATGCGCTTCTCTTGGGTTGTCCCCTTTTCTTCTCCCACACTGCATGCTTCCTTCCTCCCTTGGTTATCTTGGTCAATGGAATTAAATTCTGGAAGGAATTGGTTGCTGCCTCATTAATTTGTCCCATACTTGGCCATACCCACACCACTCTCAGCCCTATACACATTAAAACATACGAAATGTTGTTTCAACCACCTTATTATATAAATTTAAGATTGGAAAAGACACCTTCATGGATTCTCATCATGACACATGGAAATATGGGGTTGGCTCTCCCTTAACCTCCTCGCCTCTCCCTAGTTTATAATACACAAACCTATTATTTTGTTGTTTCCTCCATATCCAACAATGGGTATTTCATTTACATTACAATTATTTACAAGCTATTACATGGCACTTGGGTTATTGGCACATGGCTACAAAATACACAATACTTGCCTTTATAATTTTGGATATTAATAGCGGGGCCTTGGCCTTGAGCTCCATGTTATGAAACATACATCACATATGCATAATATTCACATTGCAAGACAATATATACAACATGGGTTAAAATGGGGCATTACAAGCCCCTCCCCCTAAAAAAAACACTATGCTTGGTGTTCTCAAAATTTGAACAAAAATGGGTATGCCTCTTACATGGCATCCTCCAGCTCCCAAAAATCTTCAGCTGGTCCAAGGTACTTCCACTACACCTTCACCTGTCAGATGAATTAGTTTTGGAGCAATGTCACCTTCTTGTCGAGGATGCATGTCGGTTCCACTTGGAACTCTCCCATTGGTTCCACTTGAATTACATTTCAATCAATGTGATGAGTTGGTCACATGCTGTGGCATATTTTGTAACCATTTTTTTGCTAATTCATAGTATGATTAATGACAAAGGGAATCGTTGCAGATCATGAATCCCTGCATGGAGATCAAACCGCTATTAGTTTGTTTCATACAGAGACATTTCATCATGAATCGTAGTAGTGTTTAATTTAGTTGCAAGACCACTCAGGATAGGGTAGCAGTTTTAGTTTAAATAGATCGTTTAGAGATGTAGGAGGGGTTTTTCTCTTCAGCATTTATAGTTCCAATTTTGCAGAGAGAGGACATACCTGTGTCTGATTCCTGTTTGTAAATATTTTGAAGAATCAGAAGGAGAGAGATCCAAACTGTGTACATTTCCTTTGTTTCTTAATAGAAAGATTAATCATGTGTTTGTAGGGTTGTTAGCCTCTATGCATGCGCTTGTTGAACTGTATATTTTAAAGAGTCAAATCCGGCATTGTTATGAAAATTTGTGTATTTTAGTGAAGTGTTGATTTTACGCATCAATTTCTTGCTTAAGAAGTTGAAGTAGAGAGTATATGCATGCATAAGAGTGTTAGGCTAAAGTATCATGAAGATTGCAAGATGGATTGCTCAATTTCATGATCAATTGATGCAACCCGCAGGTTTTCTGCCTTAACAAGTTTTTGTAGAGAACAAACGGTGGAGATTGAGGTCACAGATCAAGATATGATGGTCCTGCAGTATCCCTCAACAACAGTTGCGAGAAAGTTAACAAATATGCAGAGATCTGAGAAGCCACATCAAAAAGAAGATCGACGATCGTGGAGAAGGCTGCAAGGATTAGAAAATTGAGGAAGTTGCAGGGGAATATTTGCGGAGGGGAAGTTGTGGGGGAGAAAATTTGGAAAGTGGGCATCCCGAATCCCATAATCTGATTCTGAGGAAGCCGTTGTGGAAATGAAATTGTGGAGATAAATTTGGGCAATTGAGATCTCGCATCTACATCCTGCCTGTGGAAGGGAAGTTACAGAGGCAGAGTTGTGGGAAGGAAATTTTAGAGTAGAATTTGTCCATCGGGCTAAATTTGGCAATCCTAGTAAGTGTAGGGGCCATTAGATCCTGGAAGTGCTGGTTAGATTCGGTTGAGATAGACCCACCTACACCAATACTTTTTAAGAAAAGAAACATGAAAAACATTATGTACTCTCATATCAGAAGTCAATGCAATCCTATATGCAATTGGTCCTATCCTATCAAGGATCTCAAATGGTCCACAATATCTTGGTGCCAATGTGGCATAGATTCCCAAATTTAGGGAAATTTTCTTTGGTTTCTCCCTCAAGTAGACATGAACCCTTACTTTAAATTCCTAAAGCACTCTTTTCAAATATGCATAACTCTTTTGTCTATCTTATGTTGCCTTCAAATTCTACATGATCCTAATAACTTCTTGTTCCATCTCCTGAAGTAAATATGGTCCAAGCACTTCCCTTTTAATTGAACTATCCCAACTCACTAGAGTTATGCATACCTTTCCATATAATGCCTCAAATGGGATCATTCCTAGTGTTTCTTGATGACCATTATTATACGCAAATTCTACCAAGTGTAGATAATACTTCTACTTGGATGCCTTGTCCATTACATACATTATCAACATGTCCTTAAGGATTTGATTTACCTTGTTTGTCTGATCATCTGTTTGAGGATGATGTGTTCTACTAAAATTAAATTGAGTCCCCAACTCTTGAAACAATCCTTTCCAAAAATTTGGTGTAAAATTTGCATCTATGCCTGATATCATGGCCTTCGGTAACCCATAATAAAAATACTTGTTATGTCACTGGACTTGTGAGTAGAAATGGCTAGGATAAAATGAGATGCTTATGAGAATATTTCCACCACCACCATGATGGAATCATGTTGTTTCATTGTCCTTGACAAGCTTGATATGAAGTCCATAGAAATAACTTCCCACTTCCAATTTGGAATGAGAAAAGGATGCAACAGTCTTGTTGGATGTTGATGTGGTTCCTTGAATTGCTGGCACTTTTTACACCTAGAGGTATAATCTACTATATCATTCTTCATGCCATGTCAAAAATACTGCTTCCTTGTTGCTAATATGGTCTTTTGGTATCCTGGATGTTCTAAGTATGGCCTTTGGTGAATTTCATCCATTATTACTTTATTTAACTTTGCACAATTGAGAATGTACAATATTCCTTTGTAAACAACAAGGCCATCCTCCTTGATTCAATAACATGTGAACTTTCCATCTGACTCTCCTTGCTATAATATCTACTTCATGTGGAGGTAGAATTCATCCTTGCTTTGGGCTTCAAGGACTTTTGTCTTCAATTCTTATTCACATATGCTTAGAATTGTTATAACAAACTGTATGATGAGGGAATCAACATGCTTAATTTCAAAATCAAATTCATATAGAAATTCCAACCACCTGGATTTCCTAGCATTTAAGATTGGCTAGTCAAATCAATATTTTAAACTCATATGGCATGTTACAAGTTCAAATATCCTTCTCTATAGATAATGTTGCCACATCTTGAGTGCATGCACTATGATGACCACTTCGAAGTCATGAGCTGCATAGTTTCTCTCATGTTCTATTAATTTGTGTGTCTCATAACATATTATGAACCCTTCCTACATAAGCACACCACCTAGAACTTTGATGCAACCATATGCACACACCACGAAATATTTATATGGGCCAGTGATTTTCAAAATAGGGGTGTGAGTAAGAAGGTGCTTTAATCATTGAAATCTAGCTTCCCATTTCTTAGAACACACAAAATTCACATTGTTTCTCTATGGCGATGTGATTGGATGGGTTATTTTAGAAAACCCCTCAATGAACCTTCTATAATATCCCGCAAGACCCATGAAATATCTAATGTCTGCACAATTCTTTGGAGTAGTCTACTTCGTTATGGCTTGAATATTTGAAGGATCCACTACAAATCCTTCCTATGAAATAATGTGGCCCAAATAATGTACCTCACACTGATAAAAATTGCAGTTTCTCGTCTGCTCATCTTTTAAGGAGGAGGGGATATCAATGTTTGAATGGAAGACTGATCGATTTGAGAAATTCAGGATTAAGTTTAGGGTTTGATATGAAATTAGCATCTATTAGAGAGTGATTGAATTTGGCATGTCAAACTAGAGCTTAGTCTTTATTTTGGAATGTTTAAATCCAGGAAGAAATTTTGGCATGGTCAAAGTTTGTGGGATAGATTTAACATGGGAGAGCGGGTACAATGAAAGAAAACATGTGAAAGTAGATTAAAGGTGAAAGTGGGTGCAAAAGAGGCTTTCTCCCACCGTCCAAAGCTGAGACAAAGGATAATTACATATTTGATATTTTAGTTTAGTTAAAAAGAAATGGCATAATTTGTTATCAAAATTCAATATATACAAAGGCAATTTATAAGAACATGGCATTATATATTATCAAAATATTGTTTATATATTGTATATATATAATTGTAATTTAGAGTACAATAATTAATTAAAATCTTAGCTAAAAACCCAACGTTTCATTTTGTATTTTGGTGTTGGAATGTTGCAATTGAAGGAGGGCAGAGTTACAATTGAGTTGGAACTCTATTTGATTTTTTGAGTTTCTAGCTCTTTTTAAAATGGGCCAAGGCCAAGTTGTAGGGGTAGTGTTCTACGATGGAATTCTCCCCATACCTTCTTGGAACTATGCCGAATTTATGTTTGAAAAAGCCACTGGAAAAAATGCAAAGCATTGGTTTTTTAACCGGAACATTAATTAATAGTAACTAGAAATCAACTAATTAATGTTATATAAAATAATAATTTATAATAAAATCATTAATTAATAATAACTAAAAATCAAATAATTGATGTTATGTAAAATAAAAGTAAAGTATTGTTGTATTTTCAGAACAAAATAAGAAAGTCCTTTGTAATCCTCAAGGTGGCATCTCACTATATTGCCAACCAACACCAATAAATAGTAGTGAGAAATTAAGTAATTGTCGTTATGTAAAATAAAAGGTAAATTATACATATGTTCTCAAATAGATAAAGGCCTTTGTAGTCCTCAACGTGGCATTCCAACCAAATTTTATTGGTGGCATCTTACTATATTGCCAACTAAATTTGATATTTAAAGTTGTTATAGAATTTAAGTTGGCAAGGGATAAGGGAGTAGTATAAGTGTTAATTAAAATGTTTCCAACTCGTGGGCATTTATTAGAGAAATTCATGTTGAAATGGCAATTTAGACTGCTCAAATCTTAATTTTTGTGACCTGGGTCATTTTAAAATTGGTCATTTAGTCTAGGACAACCAAATCCGATTCCTAGAATATTGAAATTGCAGAAATAACACTTTCCAAGAACAATTTTAGTTTGTTTCTATCACAAACTTATTGAAAAGGCAGGGAATTTTAGTTGTCTTTTAAACTACTCTAGGGATAAGTATCTCTTTTCCTTTATTCATAAGCCATAGAAATTGGATGTGTACCTTTATCTGTTAGGAAATTTTTTTATGGTTTTCTTTCTAAACCTGTTATTGGTTGGTATGAGGTGAAGCTTATAAATAAGGAAAAATTTCACAAAATTTTGACAAAAACCAAAAAATTGCCTTCAACTTGTAAATACTTTTTGATAACTTATTTTCATGTATTTCACGTTCAATAGCCCTGGCATGAACTTTAAAAATCAAATAAAATTAAAATATATATAACATAAAATTGTAAATAACTCATATATATATATATATATATGTGTGTGTGTGTGTGTGTGTGTGTGTGTGTGTATGTATATATATATGTATATGTATATGTAGATATATGTATATGTATATGTATATATATATGTATATATATGTATATATATATATATATATATATATATATATATATATATATATATATATATATATATATATATATATATATATATATATATATATATATATATATATATATATATATATATATATATATATATATATATATATATATATATATATATATATATATATATATATATATATATGGGCGGTCGCACGAAGTTGGTTCCACTTTTTGGTGCCACTTAGGAAATCAGAAACGCACTTCCGAAGTGCAAATCAAGAACGCATATGTGTTATTGATGGTACGTTCGAAATAACCCGAGCCCAAACACAAGGCTAAGGTTCATGGAAATGTATCGCATATGCATATGCGTGTTGTAATGTTAAATATCGCATATGCGATATATCGCTTATGCGATATGCAACATTTACAAAACGCATATGCGATATATCGCAAGTGCGATATTCAACATTTACAAAATGCATATGTGATATATCGCATATACGTTTTGTATTGTCTTGATTATGACTTATATGATACTAAATTTTATTTGTTAAGAAGTATGGGAAAATTGTTTCTTCCTTAACAACCCTACTAAGAAAATAATGCCTTCGTATGAACTAAGTGTGTTGAGAGATCCTTTTTACTCTTAAAGGATTTCATGTGTACAAATTCCTAAATTTTACACAAGTATATTGTTTGAGAATGCGATACTTTGGGAAAAGGAATATAACATATTTTAACGAAAGGACATCCCCTTCTCTTCACTAACAAATAATTCGGTAATAATAATTTGAAAAAGAACACATATGAAAAAGAGATGTTTGCCATCATTAAATCTATTAATTCTCAATGTTCATAAATGATTAAGTATTTTTTCTATATAAATATTTATGATCATTGTTTGAAGTGTTTCTTGTAGGAATAATCATTCCCAGAGAAATAGAATGGGTTACTAAGATGCTTGGTATGATTATTTTATCATGTATAGAAAACGTAAAGAGAATGTAGTAGTAGATTTTTTTATATGAAAAAAGAGGGAGATAGATTCCTGTACCACCCCATGATTATTGAATAAATTTCCTTTGTCAACTACATAATTTTTTTTTATTTGGGAAACTACTTCTTCCACACCGATTATTCTTTGGGCATGCAGTCACATTGTTCTAATAGTTTACCCATGATCTAAATGAGAAATGGAAAAAGTATGGTATGCTTTCCCTTTCACTTGAATTATTAACTTTGAGATACTAGTGAATGTGTGTGCTTTGGTCACACACATCGCTACTAGATACTCATGACAATATGGTCGATTGGATTGAAAATTCCACCTAAGAATTGAAAGGATGAATTGGAGTGTAAACTTCAACAAATGAATTGAGGACCAATGACATGCTCGTTCAATGCATCCAAAACATTCCAAAACAATCTAATAAACGTAAATAATAAATTTGGTTGCATAATACGTTGAAGCGCTAAAGAAAATTCTGCTATAATAAACGTAAATAATCAATTTGGTTACATAATATGTTGAAGAGCTAAGGAAAATTCTGCTAACCCATAATTCAAAAATTAGTTCTAGGATGTTAAATAAGTATGGGAAGAAACAATTTTCCCATACTTCTTAACAAATAAAATTTAGTATCATATAAGTCATAATCAAGACAATACTCAATGATTTTCAATTAGTATATCCTAAAAAAGTTCCCTTTTTAAATGGAATAGATTATGTACCATGGAGCATAAGAATAGAGGCATATATGCAAGTTTTGGAGCTTGACATTTGGAGTGTAGTTGATAATGGATACACAAATCCAAAGAATCAACGAAAAGGTTCAATAACAAATAATCTACACAAAAACAATCCAAAGAAAATGAATGCAATTTTGAATGGCCTATCATATTGTGAAAAGAACAAAATGGGACAATGGAATTAAACTACATAGATATGGGAGAATATATACTATCTTTATTCAAAAGAAACTCTGTCAATAAAATGAGGTACAACCCAAAACAAATGATGAAGCCATTGAGAGAAAAATCAAAGTCTCCAAAGATAAAGAAGACTTTGAAACTGAAGAATAAGTATATCTAGAGGAAGAACTTATTAGTTCTCTATGTGAACTAAGGAAAGATGAAAGAGAAAACTAATCATTAATGGAGCAATTGCAAAAGTGCCAATTTAAAAAATTGTTCAATTTCAAAAATAATATACTAAAATCAACACAAATGCCTTTAAAATCCCTAATTGAAATGAATACACCATCATTGAATGGAAGCATAATCATCCAAGGTATGATAGAAGCAAGCACAAGAGGGATGCACTTCCCATGAGACAACATACACTTAGTTAAAAAAAAACCGTAGTTCCTTACTTTTCAATATCGCATATGCGATATATCGCACATGAAATATTCAAAAGAAACCAAAATAAATAAAACAGAGGCCTCAGGCCCCTCAAATCTCATTTTCACAGGATCAAGACTGCGAAAAAATGCAGGAGTGAAATAGTGCAAGTGCGATTTGCGTTTTACCTTTTCGAGGTCGAGGTCGAGGTCGAGTTCAAGGTGGATTGCTCCAATGGAAGGTAAATGCTAGTTCAATCCTTTTTCATTTAGCCTTCCATTCTTTAATTTTTTTCATAATTTCATTGTTTTTATAATTATTTTGAACAAATTCAAAAAAATAATTGAATGTGAACAATCAAATAATGATTCTAAGTAAAATAACTTGCAGTTTCTTGTTTAAATCTTAACAGACAACACAAATGAACAACAGAATGTGGAAAACCCACCCTCTAATAACCCACAACAACCTAACCCACAACCTAACCCACAACCAAACCCAAAACCGGAGGGGGAACAAGATAGAAACACAGAGATTATTGCACGCTTGGCATCATTGAGGTGCCTTAGCTCATCTATTAGAGGGGGGCGGTTGTTTGAGAGATTCTTTAGCTGATGCCTTGGACACAATAAGAAACACAATTTTCGATGCCCAAGGAGCTCTGTACAGCATTACCTCGTACAGAGAATCTAGGAGGCAATACTACTCCGATGGATTGACTCATAAAGACATCAAAGCCCTTAAAATTACAAAAGACCAGTTATTTTCATTATTCCAGGACCCTAGCACCAGATTGGTTCCACCCACCAGTCGAGCACACATTTCCATAGACTGGTGCATTGAACCAAATATAAAGGCTAATTGGATGGATTGTTGGTATATGGTCTTCGTTGAAGACCCCCACGCAAATAAGGACATCCCATTTTATTTCCTTAGGAAGTTGTATGCAGAATTCATCCTAGGGAAACATGTTAACTACTTCGATCTCTTAGGAAACCAGGGTGTTGGTCATGGGATGCCCCAACATAGGGAAGGAGCCAGGACAGATCCCAACCATGTGCCACACCCACCACGCACACCAAAGCCCCCTCGGGTATATCCTCCTGCAGGTCTTGTCATTGAGTATACACAGGAGGCATTATTTGACATGGCAGAGACATTGCTTGAGCATGGAACTGATGTCCAAGGCAATGTAGACCAAAGGGTTGGCACTTCTACGGCGGGCCCATCTATAGATCACATAGGAGATGTAGAGTCTTCAGAGCATCGTGTTACTCCACACCCTTGCACATCGTGTGGAGGCATATGCTATGGCCCTGCTTCCAACTTCTAAGATGATGGATTACTTCGCTTTGTAAGTAAAAATCATTATTTTAATATTATATTTTGTTTCATGTCAAAATATTCAATTGTTTTGCACTTTATTTCTATTTAATTATCTAACAATTTATGTGAACAAATATACAGCTGGTGTCCCATGGCACACCACAGTCGCATAGTCCATCGATCAATGTTGAGAACATTGATGCGGCTGTCAATATTGCTTATGGGTTTGGTTCTTCACCAATAGGGGTAAGAACTATACTTGTTAATTTGTCAACTTTATTTATATATTTATAGTATAGATTGTAATGTATTCAATATGTATCCCAATTTTGATACTTGACATGCTTTATGCAGGTTTCCCAGGAAGATTATATTGTCTCGCAGCCTATTCCCTCTCATGCAGAGGTAGATTCGCAGACACAGGTATTATTTGAAATATGATTTTAATTATATATATGCTTTTAATTATGTTTCGCTTTGTTTGGAAAAATTATTTTGTAACTTACATATCGCTTTGACATATGTTACTTTATGTAGGAACCTGTTGTGACAGTGGTGCTTGAAGAGCACCAAAGTGAGGTGGTTGTCAACCCACCTCTTCCCCCCAAACATGTATGTATGTTTGGATTTCTTTGGTAGTTCATCATTTTCCTTCTAGGTAGTATATATGTCTATGATTCACTATTTTATAAGAAATTGACATATATATGATACTTTATATGTAGGCCCCTAGTGAGGCATCAGTGCGTGAAGAGCACCAAACCGGTGGCCCACCTTTGACGAGCCAACATGTATGTTTATGTAGATCGCTTTCTTTGTATGTTTGTGTACATATCTTGATAAAGTAACATTCAATATGTATCCTAATTTTGATATGTAACATGTTTTATGTAGGTTGCCCATGATGAGTATATTGTCTCGCAACCTATTCCCTCTCATGCAGAGGTAGATTCGCAGACATGTATTATTTGAAATATGCTTTTAATTATATATGATTTTATTTATGTTTCGCTTTGTTTGGAAAATTCATTTTGTAACTTACATATCGCTTTGACATATGTTACTTTATGTAGGAACCTGTTATGACAGTGGTGCTTGAAGAGCACCAAAGCGAGGTTGTTGTTAACCCACCTCTTCCCCCCAAACAGGTACATGTACATGTTTCTCTTTCTTTGGTAGTTCATCATTTTCCTTCCAAATAGTATATATGTCTCTGATTCACTATTTTATATGAAATTGACATATATATATATATGCTACTTTATATGCAGGACCCTAGTGAGGCACCGGTGCATGAAGAGCACCAAACGGGTGGCCCACCTTTGACGAGCCAGCAGGTATGTTTATGTCTAGATCACTTTCTTTGTATGTTTGTGTACATATCTTTCTATGATTTGGTGCTTGAAGAAACCCAAATTGGTGACCCTCTCCCCCCCAAGGTACATGTATATTTGTTGACATTGGCATATATATATATATATATATATATATATTTATGCAGCCTGATAGTGAGCAAGTGGTGCAAGAAGAGCACCCAATCAGGGTCGTTGTTAGTGAGGCACCAGGACCCGTGATTACTTACTCACGTACAGTAAGTAGAAATGCTATTTTTGTTTCAAGGAATTTGAACAAATGTATATATAGAATTTTTAAGGTTGGTAAATTAACTTACAAATGTTGGTTTTTCTACAGTCTCCACTGATGAGACCTATCCCTCTTGTTCAGCGATGGGTATCACTAGTGAGCAGTCGCAAAAGAAAGCTACACTTCTTCGAAGACTCAGGCAGTGGCAACAAAACAAGGGATAACTAGAAAAAATGTATAGGGGGCATACATCGATGTATCTTTTTGTTCATATGTGTACACACAGATGTACTTTTTGATCCACTATTTTGTATTATGGCCATGTGGCATGGCAATTTTTGTACAACATTATTGCTAGATACATATATAATATAAAGCAAGGTTCAAATTTATACATATATATATGGTTGACTTGATCTTGGAACATGATATCATGGTTGACTTGGTCTTGGAACATGATATGTGTGGATGACCTATGTGATATAATGATATGTGTGGTTCGTGCATGTGTGCTAACTTAAATGAATTTCCAATACTTAAAGGAAGAATTTAAATGACTCATAACTTTTTAACATCATACAATTCTAACATACAATAACATATACCCTAATTTACACACAGTAACAGACACTAACATACTCTACAATTCTAACATGTACACAATAACATACTCTACATTACCCTACGACACTAACATCATACCATACTATGATACAATAACATGTACCATAACATAACATACTAGTTCAATATGTACCATTTAAAACTAAGTCATGCATGCATGTGTAATATATACCATATCATACCCTACAATACCCTATGATACTAGAGTTCAGTGAATACCATACTAACATACATCATGTACCCTACAAACCCTAAATTGGTTGAAGTAAACCCTAGTTGGTGCATGCAAATTTTTGTTCATGAAAGCCTAGTTGGTGCATGCAAGTATTGGTGATGTCATGTGTGTTTCTAGTTCCCTCTCCTAACTTGCATGATTGCTCACTAAACCCTATTTCCATCTCATACCTTGGTAACCCCAGCTCGAGCATGCAAATTGCTATTCATGAAATCCTAGTTGGTGCATGCAAGTATTTTTGATTGAATGTGTTTCTAGAACTCCCTCTCTTAACTTGAAAATTGCTCACCAAACCCTAGTTCCATCTCATACCTTGGTAGCCCTAGTTCCACAGTGTGCCTTTAATTCCATCTCATCAAAATACCCCAATAGACAACAGCAGACAAAATGTACTACATGATCTTTGTAAATGTGCCAATTTCAAAAATTGTCCAAAAATTTCTCCCATGTTGGTCCTATATGGGAAAAAAATCCCAATTTCAAAAATTGTCCAAAAATAATAATAATATTATTATAGAAAAAATCCAAAAACACACATAGTCTTATACATCCAAAAAATTGTACATGAACCAAAAGATTATCTAACTCAACCAAAATAGTGAAATATATACATTGATATTGCATGTCACCTTTATTTGAATCACAAGGAAGAAACCAAATAGGGCCCTTCAATTATCTCTTTGAACTCCATATCTTCTAGAATTTGACTTGCTTAAGGAAGAGAATCAACAATAATGTTTAGTTCCCAAAAAAATGCTGAAAATAAATGTACTAAAGAGTAGTAGTATTTGACAATTAGGTCTTGTTTAACATCCAATTTATAGTGAGATCCTAGTCAACAAAAACCTAGAGAGTTTTTACACCACCATTGAAAGCACATTTTATCAAGAGCATTGACGCGATTAATTATCCAAAGTTGTGTGTTCCAATGCCAGCTCCAACTTTATACTTACTGACATGCATATATCATTTAGAAAAATAAGATGCCCTATGATACTAAAATTCGGATCACTTTGATATGCACCATCAAGGAAACCCATGACTTTGATATGTAAGCTACCATGGGAAAAGAATTAGATGTACATGTGTTTAGTGTACTTTTTGAGACATGTGTGTTTAGTGTTTAGTTGGTGCATGCAAGTATCAAGGTGATCATGTGTTTGTAGTTCACTCTCCTAACTTGCATGATTGCTCACCAAACCCTAGTTGGACATCTCATACCTTGTCTTGACCCTAGTTGGAGCATGCCACAATAATGTTTAGTTCCCAATAATATTGGTGCATGCAAGTATTGGTGATCTCATGTGTTTGTAGTTGACTCTCCTAACTTGCATGATTTCTCACCAAACCCTAGTTGGACATCTCATACCTTGTCTTGACCCTAGTTGGAGCCTTCCACAATAATGTTTAGTTCCCAATAAAGTTGGTGCATGCAAGTATTGGTGATCTCATGTGTTTGTATTTGACTCTCCTAACTTGCATGATTGCTCACCAAACCCTAGTTGGACATCTCATACCTTGTTTTGACCCTAGTTGGAGCATGCACAACTTGGTGACTCATGAAAGCCTAGTTGGTGCCTGTAAGTATTGGTGATCTCATGTGTTAGTAGTTGACTCTCCTAACTTGCATGATGTCTCACCAAACCCTAGTTGGACATCTCATACCTTGTCTTGAGCCTAATTGGAGCATGCCCAACTTGGTGACTCATGAAAGCCTAGTTGGTGCCTGTAAGTATTGGTGATCTCATGTGTTAGTAGTTGACTCTCCTAACTTGCATGATGTCTCACCAAACCCTAGTTGGACATCTCATACCTTGTCTTGAGCCTAATTGGAGCATGCCCAACTTGGTGACTCATGAAATCCTAGTTGGTGCATGCAAGTATTGGTGATCATGTGTTTCTATTTCACTCTCCTAACTTGCATGATTGCACAACAAACCCTAGTTGGACATCTCATAGCTTGCCTTGACCCTATTGGAGCAAGCACAACTTGGTGACTCATTAAACCCTAGTTGGTGCATGCAAGTATTGGTGATCTCATGTGTTTGTAGTTGACTCTCCTAACTTGCATGATGTCTCACCAAACCCAAGTTGGACATCTCATACCTTGTCTTGACCCTAATTGGAGCATGCCACAATAATGTTTAGTTCCGAATAACATGATGAAAATAAATGTACTAAAGAGTAGTAGTATTTGGTCCAATTAGGTCTTGTTTAACATCCAATTTATAGTGAGATCCTAGTCAACAAAAACCTAGAGAGTTTTTACACCACCATTGAAAGCACATTTTATCAAGAGTATTGAGGCCATTAATTATCCAAAGTTGTTTGTTCCAATGCCAGTTCCAACTTTATACTTATTGACATGCATATATCAAAGAAAAATAAGATGCCTTGTGATACTAAAATTCGGATCACTTTGATATGCACCATCAAGGAAACACATGACTTTGATATGTAAGATACCATGGGAAAAGAATTATATGTACACGTGTTTAGTGTACTTTTTGAGACAATGCTTGAATAAGAGATTAATTCTTGAACAAAAGAATGGTTGTTTCCTCAAGTAGAACTCATAAATAAGTTCATCCCTAGCCAAATCCCCCATATGACCATGTACAAATAATTACTTTATGATGATTTTGAGTTCTCTTTTTCCATACCAATGCCACTAACAATCATAATAAAAGCACATCTCATACCTTGTTCTGTCTCATAAAGCACATCTCATGACTTGCATGATTACGTACCAAACCCTAGTTGGACATCTCATACTTTATCTCAAGACCCTAATTCTAGAGCATGCAACTTGGTGACTCATGAAAGCCTAGTTGGTGTGCATGCAAGAATTGGTGATCATGTGTTTCTAGTTCCCTCTCCTAATTAAATCTATATATATTAAACTAAAAACATCAAGAAATGTAAATTTCAACAACTTGAGACCTTGTTATTTTTTGAACTATATTTGGTGGTGTCTAAAGACGCCATTCTTGGCGCCTCCAATGTGTCGTAGATGGTGTTTGTATCCTAGGCACACAAAAGGCTAGACATTAGTAACATCATAAGAAAGAAAAGAGAACACAATGAAAATGTGTAAACATGGTTTAAATAACGCACCTGACAATGCACTCATACAAGTAGGCCATCCGGATCATCTCTGGTGCCAATAGTGTCCATCAATATTTTGTGCTCTATATGAGGTAGCAAGTATTGTACATGTGACCTATTTCTGTGAGCAAGTGTGCGGAGCTTGATGTTTGTACCAACTACTAGGTTGGTGAAGTGGTATACAATATCTCCTGGTCTATAATACTGATATACATACCCACCCTTCCTTTTCTGTTGTGCTGCAAGTGTCAAGTACTCCCCTTTTATAACCATCGAGCTAGTTGGGAATTCAATATTTTCATCATCTGTAACAGGTTCTAGAAGGGTTTGTTTCCCCTCTAAGCAATGTGCCAACCAATAGTCAGAACCCCATTCATTATTTTTTGGGGCAACCACTGCATATATCTGACCTGTGAAAGGAAATAGGTCGAGTTAACAATACATTTTGTAAATAAGGTCTTGCATTTCTAATTTCTACATAAATTAAATTATACAAAGGTCAAGTAAACAATACATAAATACATGTTCTTATTTAGGTACTACTCATATACCTGCTTGTATGAGATCCGATATGTGATCATAGTCTCTAGAAATATGTGTCTGATCATCTTCCAAATGGTCTATTTCATTGCCCCCGTTGAAGTTGGTGCCAAGTGTCACTCGATCCCATGTATCAATGGTATCAGTATGCTCACAATCATCCCATTCACCGATGCTACAGGAACTACAAAAGCAAGCATTCAATCTTGTCCAAATTTGTAGGGCCGAGTTGTCTGAGCTTCTAATTGAATGAAACTGTCGAGTTCCATGCACTGTGTTGACCCAAGGTGTTTGTGATCGGTCCACATTTGTAACCTCCCAGAATATTCTTCGCACTAAGTGTTTTCTTGTTTCTTGTTCTCCCATGACAGATGCACACCATTGGACTATAGATGTAGCGTCTCGAAGGCGAGCACCTGTAAACTTCATCTCTTCCCTTCGAATGGCAGTTTTAATGCATGCACCAGCACCATCATGCTCTCCTTTTCCATGACCAGTTTCAAAGTAGTTCCATACATGTGGCACCCTGTATTTTAGGTGCAACAAACACAACCATTCAAATACACATGCATTCTTGAACTGTCCAGCACAACCATCTGACCAAATGAAATGACGATAAAATGGTATATCCATAGCTATCATGTGGTCATAGAATAATTTAAAGCAATGTTGCACGTAATGGATGTCATGGGTCCGGTCGTCACTTATGTAGAAGTGACTTTTTTTCAGTATCACACATTTCTCTTCACTGCTATCTTGCCCATGTCGATACATGATATGCACCATTATGCTCACCTGCTCTGAGTGATAGTATTGACTTTGAATTTCATTTTGTGGTTGTAGGGTGTAATTTTCAGCAAAGTCAACCACTGATAGTATTGTTCTGAGAGGGAAGGTGTCCCAGCATATTCTGAGTTACTCATCTTGCCACCGTGCCATATCGACATGTTGAATGTACTGTTGGATCTTTCCACGAAACTCTGGAATAAAATCACATACTCGAACCTGGTACATGAATATTAATATGTCAATAAACCACATAAAAAAATTGTGTGTGTACACATGAATATTAATTTGTCAATATTCAAGAATTTACTTGTGAAGTCACCAATTTAATCTTCCTGCTTTCTTTCCCATCATTTAGCTGATATGTCTCATACTAATAGTTCTGCTTCTCAACATTTGCATTCCTGAATGCTTGATCTTCACTTTCATGGATGCAATCAGACCATAAGGATAGCCCACCGCAATTGTTGCAAGAAACGTCTACACATTGTTTTAAGTAATGTGTCTGCCCATCTTGCCTTGGACACATGATGCTATGGATGAAATCTTTGGATGACATTGGCGGTACTGTACTTGAGCATTCCTGCACATGGTTAGGGTGCAAAAAACGACGTATATGTGCAAATGTATGGTAATATAGGTCAAACTCTATGTGGTATCTACAACAACAAGTGTTCCGGATGGTATTGATTCTAACATACCAAGGCTTGCATTTTTCAAAAGATCTTTGCCTGAGCCTTAGCTCTACATGGGAAACTTTAAACATCTCGAACAGTTGAGTTTGTGTCATGTTAAGATAATGCTTAACATGAGGTTCAGTGTGATGAGAACCCCTACAATGTTTTAACACATCCTTTGTGTTAGAAGAAGGCCTAGTGTTATCATGCCAAAAAGTTTGCACTAGGCCCTTCACTGCTTCGACTAACTTCATGTCTTTGCGGGGAAACCTTCCGCTAAATGCCCATAATGTTTCCATTTGTCCCTTTACATCAAGGTTGTCTCTTCTTACTAAATATTTTTTAAGAGTATTTGGATGTAAAGGAACAATTTCTGATGTGCATTTAAGTAAACGACGTTGTCTTGTGGATCTACATACAGTTGATTCAACAATTAGACGACGAGCCACATTACAGTCTTTTGAACGAGTTTTTTTACCAATCGATGTGAATGCATCAACAATAGATTTAACAATGTGATTACTTGATTCCATATTCTTCATTGTTGTTATGCCTAAATTTCTTCTAACAGTTGCCATATTTCTAGATTTAAGCAAAGCTAAAAACAGTTGGCATTTACTGGCTTCGGATTTGTTATCAAAATATTGTTTCATTATTTGAGAAGAATGACGAAGGATAGTGCGTTTAGCCACCTTACCTTCCATGGAAGTCAATCCTCTCTCGTCCACTTGTATTCATTTAGGAGTTCTCTTTCGTTTTGATGCAAAATTTCTTGCCATTTGAAATGCTGGAGTGACGTTTACATCCACTACCGGCTCACAACTTCGATTAGGAGATTGAACCACCGAACATGGTTGTTGTTGAGTCACATTTGCATCAGGAGCAACATAATTATTGAACTGTTCACAAGATTGTTTGTCTACTAATGGATGAATAATATCAACTTCCGTATAACCAGCTTCTTTTAATGTTGCATTATCTTCCTTAGCTTCTATGTCGGGTATCTCTTGAGGGGGAATGGGAACTATTTGCTCTTGTAATGAATGCCGACGATTTCTTGAATCTTCCCTTTTTTTTTTTGTTTTTTATTTTCTTCTTCTTCTGATGTAAGCACCTTCCTTGCTGACTTTCTTCCTCTATTACGTACATTCCCCATTGAAATCCACCCAAACCTATACAAAACTATGCAATTATGTAAGTAATGTTAAAAAATTGCATGTCCAGCAATTCTTTGTGCGCGGGTTCAGACGAATTATGTCTTTTGATACGTTAAAGGTGGCCAATACGACGCCACCCTACATTTTCTATAAAAACATATATCGCATATGCGATATAACGCACCTCCGATATATTGCATATGCGATATTGAATTCCATCTTTTTAATGAAGGGAAAGGGTTTTCCATAACGGATTCCCGATATATCGCATATGCGATTTAGTGCTAAATGAAAATGTGCAATTTACATTTATCTAGATATGATGAGGATGAGGGTGATGAACATTGAGGGTGTCCCTGAGCATGATGATGATGAGTATGAGGGTGAGGGTGTCAATGAGGATGAGGGTGAGGGTGTCGATGATGATGAGGATGAGGGTGAGGGTGTCGATGATGATGAGGATGAGGGTGTTGATGATGGTGAGG